>ML808449.1:29450-43244 GCA_009831015.1 Picea engelmannii
TAATTTTGACAACAAGGCTATCTACTTAGATTAATGGAATATAGATTTGTTTAACCTATTGTTCATTTAAACTCAAAATGCTGTTCTAGATCACAACATGTGCCCACTCCACCATGAAGTCGAACTAATGCTCCTGCATCACTCATGTAAGCACTTAACCATTAATCTTTACTCTTTATAATATTTATAACCCATAACACCTCATCTAGTTTATAATTCATTTAACTTTTAATAGTTATAACCCATTAATTCCAAATACCTATAACGTCTTCATCACTTAAATACTAAAACCCTAGCATATATAACCCCTAAGAATTATCCCCTATAACCCCTAAATATTTGTATGTATTACCATTAACCCTTAACACATATATCTTTTATCCATAATTAGCGCCTATAACCTCTTCCTCTAAACACTTATAAGGAGTGAAAATAAACCATAAAATAGTTCAATAGCACCAAATTACTAAATCACACAGAAAATTTTTAAGTATTGACCTTCAAAATCTCAGCTATGTAGAGTCTGATCCATTCAATGTTTCTCTTCTTGAAAGAGAATTGAAATCAAGATTTCATAAAAAACCAGAACACCATTGCATCAAAACACCCAAATGATTTTCGCAACTGTAGAAAATGATTGTCGTAACTATAGCAAATTTGTCATAACTGAGATATATATATATGATTGATTTTCCGTAAATGATCGTTTGATTCTCACATGTGCCATTGTTGGTCACTCTAGTGACTAACCACCAGTTAGTCGCTAGAGCGACCAACTTTTGTCGTTAAAACGACCAACCTAAAATGTTAGTTGCTAGAGAGACCAACATTTGGACCCCGGAAAATAGTACAAAAAAAAAAGTATATTTAGTACAAAAAAAGCAAAAAAAAATATGACGAAATTCTAAATTGTCGTAATATTTCGTCGTAATTTGCGCCCAATGTAGTAATGAGAGATGTTTCAGGAATATGGTTTCCACTTCTTAGAATACAAATTTTCTTGCTTTTACTTTTGGTAATGGGTCCCTTGTATTCGTCTAGCTTCAATCTCGACCTTATCTTTGTGATGCTCTAGCTAGCCTTTCATTCCTTTGGTCTTGTCACTCGTCTCTCCTTTGTCTTCAAATAATTTCTCTTTCTTCTTCTTGGACCAATGTATGCCAAGACCTTTCCAATTATTCTCGGGTCTCGACTGTCATTATTACCAGATTATATAGTTGATGTAATATGTTTCATTGATTATTCAATCCAATTTCCAGGTGGGGATGATCAGCCTGTGTCAAAGTCATGTATTTTTCAAAAGATGCTAAACTAGATTTCAAATTTCAATTCAGTCCCCAGTATGGTCACCAAAAATGTTGACGCTTGAATCTGTCAATACTGAAACAGAAACCTCACGGGGATACAAACCCCCCTGCGTTTTTATAGAGGTGGTACTCCTCTTTGTTTTAATATTTTCTTGAAACTCTAGATTTTTAGAATATAGGACTTTGTAGAAGTCTGTCATGATAATCAAAGAAATATAAAGATTGCAAGAAAAATAAAAAGAAAGAAAATGTTTTTCTTTTTTAAAGAGAGTTCCTGAGAAATGACCAGGAACCGCACACTTCATACACTTGAAAAAGGATAGACAAATTTTCCTCACATCCATCATAGTTAAACTAAAGATTTCTGATCACATAAAATAAAAGAAGATGGTATGCATGCATAAGATAACTTTAATAGAGTAAAAACATTGGGAGCTCAAATAAAGATAATGATAGATCAATCTCAAATACTTTATACTCAAAACTCAGAGTTACAAAATACAATCAAAATTGATCCCAAAATAGTTCTCTTGGGATTTCTGAAAAATAAATAGTTTGTTACAAAGCCTTGAAATATAAATGTGTTTGTCCTTAGGACTAGGATTGGGGCTCCCATGGACCATAAATAAAATATGAACAAGAAGTAATTTGTAGAAGGAGGATGGTGGGTGATGAAAGAGTAGCTAGACCTGGAAAGAATATAGGGAGAAGTTATCAGATTTTGGTTAAACCTTTCTAGTCAAATAAACAGAGTAACTAGATGAAAAATTGATAAAGAAAGCAAGATATGATCAGCATGAACTTACT
Organism: Picea engelmannii; assembly: GCA_009831015.1. NCBI lineage: Eukaryota > Viridiplantae > Streptophyta > Pinopsida > Pinales > Pinaceae > Picea > Picea engelmannii. The sequence continues at coordinate 31,565 of ML808449.1, forward strand.
ATGATGGTTTGTTGTGTCTTCAATGACTTGATGGTGTCCTTTTATTATCTTCATTGACGGTTGTAGGAACTATCTCAACTATTTCTTTCCCTTCTTTGGTTAATTTCTTGATTTCCTTTCTGAACCAATCTTCATTATAACTTTTCATTGGTGCAACGTTTATTTCATGCCAGATTTTAATGTTGAATAATTCACCTTCCAAGTCTCTTAAGTCAAGAGAAATACCATGTATTTCTTTCTCATTGTCTTGATTTTCATGGAATAATCAACTAGCCAATTGTCTATTTCATCTTCATTATATTCGAGTATGCTATAAAAAATTTCAACTAATAACCCTTTGAATATCTCAACTTGTTCGTCAAATTGTTGCTTTGTTAGAAACATTGAGTTGATAATTAATTTAGGGTCTTGTACCTCGTTAGTACCTCCTACTAGATATATCTCTGTGAGTCTCTTGAACAATCCTTCTCTTTTTAGTATGGCTTCGTTGCATGCTTGAACAATGTTACTCAAATTTTTCATGTTTTCCTTCCAACAAGCATTTAGTTGTTTTATTCAACTTGGGGAAGGAATATCCTCCTCTCTTCTTCTCAGTTATGTCGTGTTTGAGACTTTAATTCCAAGTGGTAATACAACATTAATGTAGAAACTTTCTTCGTTCTTTATATCAGCTTGCAGATATTCATGGAATGCATGTGCTCTTGAGCCCAAAGAAACAATATTTTTCAGTACCTCCCATACTTTTGTTATTAGTGACATTCTCTTCTTAATATTTTTTCTACATAACTCCTGACCAAAGTGAGTAGGCTTGAAGATACTTTAAACTTAATGGCGGGTGTGGTTGGCTTGACCATTGACAAAGGATTTTCCAGGATTGGAAGAGGCATTAAGGCATCCTCCAACTCTCTGATCCTTTCTTTTAGATTGGAATTTTCAGCTTCCAACCCATCAATGGAATCGTCAAGAGAGTCATATGTTGCCTTGTGAATTTTAGAGATTTGGGATGGTCGGATGTGGTAGTTTTGGGAGTAACAACTGGAGACTAGGTGCTCCTTTCACCGGGACCCTTTTTTTTTTCTTATACAACTCGTTAGTGCTTATTATTGTTTCTAGGTCACCAACATCGTGTACATGAGTACTTTGGTTGTTACCTTCTTCTTCTTCTTCTTCATTCAAGGTAGTCCTAATGAACTTTTTACTGAATCCTACCGAAAACATGTGTTCCACAAATATTTTGTTAGGATCAAATCCCTTGATCTTTTTAGCATATTTTAATCTCACATTGTTGAAATGGCTTGCCAACTTGTCAATTTTATTTATGTTTCTGAAATAAAATCTCCAATCTTCCACGACAAGGGGATGAATTGTATTTTTTCCTTTTTTCATGGAAAAAATGTAGCTAGAAGTTGTATTGCCTTGCTACTTCTGTAATAAACAATTTTTCAGATACATGATATGGAAGAAAAGAGGGATTTTCTTTGGAATAAAATATCCTGATGACAATGTGATTTTCCATATGGTCTATTGTTCCCTTTTTCTCCAAGAATTCATTAGCCTCGTCATATATCCTGGAGTATTTTTACCAAACAACGACCCTTTGAAGACTAAGACAAAATCATTGTAAACTTCGTAAAGATACAGAGAAGTCTTGTGTCTCCACAATGCCTGATACCAGAAGGTAACTGGATCTATTTCACTGTTTACCCTCTTACTTATAGTCAAGTTTGGAAATTGACAACAATAAACTATAACAAATACCAAATAGGAAGCCATGAAGATTTTTTTGTCCCTTTTGTAGTGTGATAACTGGGATGAAATTTCGATGGATATCAATTTTCCCCAGTAAAAAATAGCTCGTTCTTTTACTGTAAAATATATTACATATAGAATCATGTGAGAAATGGTAGCAGTACTTTTCTGACCTGCCAACCTGGTGAACAACCACACAATCTCTTGAAAGGGGTTTTTTAAATAATCAACCTAGATCCTGGTTATGTCTTCTGGAATAGTCGCAAGATTCTCCAAACATTCAGGCAGAAGATCCAGGCCATTGTTATGTTTCTTCAGAAATGTTTTGCAGTCTTCTCCTTTGAAGGTAAGTGTTGGCTCTGGGAGCTTCAACATCTTGTGAAAAACTTGCGATGAAAGGGAAATGGGGGAATGATCTTGGAGTTGTATAATTCTCTGGCTCAGCATGTACTTCTAAACACACCATGCAACAATTTCTTTGCAGTCAAATACCTCAGGAACACACCCTGTGCAAGAAATTTTGGATGCCCAGATTACGTTTTTTTGTGTAGGAGGAAATGAGTAAGATGAATATGCTCTGGACCACTGAAAGTTCTAGTCTTCACGACCAAAAATATTCAAAGTATATCCACATAATTTTTGTCTAGTTGATGCTACCATTAGGTTGGCGGGAGTATTTTTCAGTTGAATAATAACTTGAAATAAATCTTTTCGGAGAGATGACAATAATATAATCCTTTAGAAAATGACGAATTAATGAAATTTAATGAATAATCTCCTCTAGTATTTCGCCATTAATGACAATCTCTTGGAAGCCTACACAATTATTTGTTAGCATTAAAAAACATTCAATGCATATTGGAAAAATCACAAGAATGGCGGGGATGGACGAGAGTAGTTTTGAATATGAAGTTTTTCATGAACCCGCCAACCTGCAATTGTGGATGGTAAAAAATAAGTTAAAGTGTAGAAAATCGGTCAGTTAGACTTGCATGCAAGAGGAATAAAATTCTTTTAGGGACTCAAGACCCATGACAAGTTTGATGGTTAAAATGAGGATCACAAAATTTTAGGTGCAAAGTGGAGATCGCGGAATTTGGAGGATGAAAGCTCGACTCCGTGAACCCATGAGTTTAAAAAAAAAAGGCTAAGATTAATACAAAAGGGCGGTCGGTCGGACTAGTGACATAAGAAAATGGATGGGGATGAAGGCCCGTGAACCCGTTGATTTCTGAAATATGAGTAAGTATTGTAACTAGAAAGGGATAGAAGAAGGGAAGAAAGGAAAAGGGAAACACAGGAAAGTATAAAAGAGGGAAAAGAAATGGAAAAAAGAAAGGGGAAGGAAATTTCAGAAGCAAGAAATGATCTCAACACCTTCCCACCTCTATTATTGAAGATTATATTAGTTTTACTAAGTGATAGTTTATGAAAAACGTATCGAGTGAATAAAGGCCATAAGGCATCAATAAGTGGCTTATGTTCGATAATTCCCAAATATTTCATTTTCTAATTGGGGATTATTTGATCCCATGATGATGATGAAGGTTAAAGAAGAGACATGTATTCTTATTTGATATAGTAGAAAATCCCAAGCTAGGGAGGTAAATGGGCTATCAAGGAAAACATGAGTAGACTATCTTTATTTTCATTAAAAAAAAACACCCATAATGGCTTACAATGCATCTATTAATTAAAAAAAAATCTTAGAAATTTCCCATTTGAGAGGAACCAAAAGAATAAGGATGGAGAAGGAAAGATATAATTTGTTCCATCCTTATTGAGTTGGAAAGAATGGGAAGATTGTTTCTATGAGAATGGTACAACCACTACTACATTGTGGGAAAAAATGATGTTAATTACAAGATTAATTTTGATACTAAAGCTTTTTGTCTTTTTGGGCATCAAAATTTGTTGCATTTCTAATTAGTTTTTAGTTTTCTCAATATTTTACATAAATTTCAGTTTGTTGATGCTATTTTAATGTTGTATTATCATGTTAGGAGTTTATTTTTTGCATTTTATTATGAATCTCAATATTTTTTTGATGCCATGTTTAACGCCAATATATTGGTGTTACTATTGTCATAACCATTGTAGTTATATGGAAAGAAATCTACCTCACTTGATGAGTGTGCATTGTATGTTGAGATGTCATAGTAACATCAAAAAAGCTACATTATTGATCAAAATGATTTTTTTTAATGTTAATTAATATAACAAACATATTAATTATTAATAGTCGTGGTAGTCAATATAACAAACACATGTTTTAGGCTAAAAATAACAAAATGTGGATCGATATTAAAATTCTATAAAGTACGTACGAGTGTTAAATTTGTGTACTTGTTATGCAGTGAAAACAATGTTTATGTTTAATTTTTATTGATTAATTTGTGTGGGTTGCATGTATTGAAATATATCACAATGTCCAATAGAGACGATGCAAGTGAGCCAAAGTTGAGAGTGTGGGCTGAATTCTCAAAGGATCCATGGATTTGATTATTGATATTTTTTTTTTTAATGAATGGGATGATTTTGAACATTTTAAGACATGTTAAAACCCTAGTCTTAAAAGGTGACTTCAAATGTTATTGTCCATTTTTATAGAAAAATTGGTGAGGGCTTGAAGACATGATTATTTTTAATATAGTTAACTAAAAAATATTGTCGGGAGTACATGCACCTATTAGGGGGATGCATTTTTTCCATTGGTAAGTTGACTCGCATAAGTTTTATTTCTTTTTGTTTTTTCAAATGTTTTAATTCACAAATAATGACATTTAGCTAGGTTGAAAGGCACAATGATGAGTCTGCAGGAAATAAAGCTAATAATACGTCTACCAATTATTGCCTTGGTGAACACCAAACAATACTGGAAGAGAATGATAATGATGTACATGTGAATGATAGGACAAATAGAGTAATCCATGGCACTTACAGTAGTAGATGAGGATGAACATGAGGGTGATGATACTAGGTTTCTTGATAACCCTCTTATTAATATGGGAAATAAATCCATGTACAAAGGGTCAAAGACAAGTCTTCTCTCCAACATGTTGTTGTTGGTGAAATTGAAGGTATTCAAAGGTGTTTCATACACATTTTGTTAATCCCATTTCTATTGAAACATTACATTTATATTGTTATATTAGTGTTGTCATTATTGGTTGGCTAGGTTTCTTCATTGTAATTTTACCATTTGTCTCTTATACACCAAGGAGACCTAGTTTTAGAGATGATGTCATCTTATGCATTTGTTATATTGTAAAAGGAGGTTGCCGCCTCTAAGAGGATTTGTATTCATACTACAAGGAGAACATATTCTAGCGGAGGTTTTTATGAAACCTCCCCGAAAAATTTATCCCTTCTTTGTTTACCGACGTGCACATAAAAAATAATGCTCAAATGATTAAATGTTTAAAAGAACTATCATAAGTTATAATTAACATAGCAAGCATCGATGAAAGCACACCAGTGTCATTGAATCTTACAACTTGGTGCATATCATTGTCATCAAGCACACCATAGTAGGGTAAATAAAACAAATTACCAAACCGATTTTCGTTGTTACACTTCATCCCATGCTTCCAAACTCTAAAGCAAGAATTGGTGCTCACTCTCCTTCCAAAGATGCCCAGTTTCTTGTGCTCTGTACCGAGTTTCATAGCTCCACTGGTAGATTCCACACATTTCCAAATTTTGGAAATAACCACAAATTTTTATTTTCTCTCAACAGTGGAACCATGCCTGCTCGGGACATAAGAGTCCAGTTAAATTTTTTATTACCTTCCTATTTGAATTTTCATCCAATTAGAATTTGAATTTAGCTTGAAATCTGGCCTTTTTTACATTTTTTTTCCAATTTCGCGCAGTGCACCTGAACGCTTTAGATCACCTTGAAGCGATGTGTATTGTGAAAACTTCACAGTAAGAACCACCATCTATGCATATAATATAAACATACACACTGGTGTCATTCAAGGAAGACCACGACGAAAAATAAAAATAAAAATAAAGTGGTGCATATTTTATGACACCCCTCAACGGGTGCATCGTTTGTGATGCCCCACACCCAGTGATTTATAAAGGACAACGCTCGCTAAACAACATGACGATGCTCTTAGAACACTCAATAATTGATGTGTTCCATTTAATTAAGTGCACTACTGCTTTTACAACTCATAAAATTTAACATAGCGGTGCAACCAATTTAACCAAATGCATTTGCGTTATTAACAAAACTACATCGAGACAGATATTGACCAACTTGGCATATCGGGGTGTCTCATTGGATGCCTCATTACTGGTGTTCTATGATTCAAAACACATCGCTAAACAAAACATCGGTTCTCCAGTAACACAATAGCACCGGTGCATTCATAGTAACACATTGCACCACGCAAGTTGCAATAAAACAATTTAACATGGTGATGCCCATAGATCCAACAAACGCACCAATATTGTAAAGAGCACAACACCGGGATGAATATTTCACAATCTATCAGTGCAATGCATCTTATGGGATGCACTGCTAAAACATGTGGTGGTGTGACAATAAACGAGGAGCACCAATGTTTAAGAGCTAACAGTACACACTAATGTTATTAAAAGAAAGCACCATGATAAGTTTTTAAAAAATAAGCATAGCAGTGCGTCTTTTGTGAGGCCCCATCCCTAGTGTGTTATGTAAGACAACGCACCACTAAGCAACTTTTCTATGCTTTGGTATAATTGGGGCACCAATTCTTTTAGTTTAACAAAGTGCACTGGTAAGTTTGCGCGCCATAAATTTTAACATAGTGGTGCATCCTTGTTAACCAAATGCATTATTGTTATTAAAAGAACCACACTGGGAAAATATTAAACGACTTGGCATGCCTGGGTGTCTCATTAGACGCCCTGTTATCAGTTCCCTACACAACCCAGCACACTACAAAACAAATTTTTTATTCTTGAATAACACAATAGCATTGGTGTGTTCATATTAACACATCAAACCGCTTAATTTGCAATTAAAAAGTTAAACCTAGTGGTTCCTTTAGGTACAACAAGTGAATCGGTGTTGTAAAGAGCACAACACCGAGCTGAATATTTCATAATTTAACAACATGATGTGTCTTATGGGACACACCAATTAAATACATGGGGGTGCAACAAGAAACGTGGTGCACTGGTGCATGACAGTAAGAGCACCGCATGGCAATGCTATTTGTTTGATATAGAGCACTATTTGCAGTAGGTAGCTACTATTTTAGGCGCACCGATTACTTTTCCACATTTTCTTGCAAAAAAAAATAATTTTAGTTTTTGTTAAATACAAGTTATTTACATATGTGTGTGTTTTATAATTTTAATTCATTTTATTGATATATATATATATATATGTTCCTGAAAATGTTTGTATGTGAATCAGAGACGGTGACGATGAGAGGAGGAGAAATAACATCAACAACAAGTCAAAATGTACACATTTGTACGTGAGTGGGAGGCTAGAGAGAGGGAGAGGGAATTGTTCATTTTCCCTATTTCATAACAAACACATGCCCTTTTGATGGATATTGGACTCCTCAAGTTTTATGAGGAGGGTACATCCCTCAGTCAGAGCTCTTCGTTGTTATAGCAGTTGATTCATTGTTGAGATCATGGTCGAAAAGAATTCAATGTTGGTCCCGAGCCGTGGTATCATCCCATGGAGGAGGATTTTTATTTCATCATTGGGTTGTCTAGGAGGGGGGAGGTTTGGCCCCAATTCCCTTATCTACTTCTTGGTGTTGCAGGAGAGACCTGACTGGCATATTTGTAGAGATATGTCAATCTAGATTTTTTTTCCCCTTCAGGATTCTAAGTTCTTGGTGGTCAGATGCAGATAAGTTAATTTCATAGAGAGGAGGTTAGGTTCCTATGTCTTATTATCTCAACACTATCACACCCTAGCTCTGATGGGAAGTGCATTAGTTGCACTTTGATGCGTCATGTAGAGAGTTTAGTGTAGAGGCCTCGATTGATTAAGTGGTCACATATTTTTTTGAGACAATTTTGTTTTGCATTGGATCATTGTCATGCCATTTTAAATGGGAGGAGATTCTTCCTATTTGCATCAGAGTCATTTACATTGTTTTTTGAGAGGGTTCATGCAATTTGACCATGAGTAACCCGATTTCCTTCTAGGCCTATGTTTGATGTGCATATGTGCATGTGGGGGTAGTTGTTTCCCAAGAGGGGCCAGTTGGAGTTGTCATGTACTTCGGTAGGTAGGGATGTATGTGATTTTTTGGCTAGAGAGGACAATCATGTCCTCAATATTATATGATACTTGTATGTGGGGATGGATTGGAGAGGATTTCCAAACATCCTATTTACAACAACTAAGCCACCGAATGAGATAAGTAATATTATTGTTATCTTTTGATAAATCTAGTTGCATATTTTTATGTCTTATTTAATGCACATGTAATTTATTGTAACATTTTGTTTCAATTATCTTATTATTATTGTCTATTGTTTTGTAGATATTGGCACATTTGTTGGGGACATGAGTCTCCCAACAAGATAAGGAGACGGAAGAGGCATTGGACCAACTTGCAATACATAGACCATGCATGCCACACAGGCTAGATTAGAGAGTCCAGATAGAGGTGGTGGATCACCTATGTGGTGTCATGATTATTCATGAAGTAGTACCCACACTAGTTAAAGACATATTACAAGTACCAGATCTGTCTACGATATGGACAACTATGCCTTGTGATATGACGTTATTGATGCATCATATTTTTGGTGTCGTCAACCTTATTGAGAGGTTAAGGAATCTTTCTTGTGATTCTACTCCATTTGGCTCATCACGAGACTAATCCAATTCCTCTAATCCACCACATGGTCCTCCTCCTTTGCCTACTTCTCCTTCACATGTGCATGCACCATACACAAATCCTCCTGCTTCCCTTCCACATGCATCTGCACCATCCAAATCCAATCCTCCTCCTCCCCCTCCACATGTGTCTACACCATCCACTGATCCTAATGCACCTTCCCCTCCACATGTGTTTACTTCATCCACGCCCGATCCTCCTCCTCTCCCTCCACATTTGTCTACACCATCCACATATCCTCCTAATTTTCCTCTACATGTGTCACCCTCCACTGATCCTCCTCCTCGTCCTCCACTTGTGTCACCATCCATCGATCATTGTCCTTCTCCTCCACATGTGTCATCATATACCGATCCTCCTCTTCCTCCTCCTCCACATGTATTGCAAGATTTTGATTCTTTAGACATTATGTTCACGTCATCTACTGATGTGTAGGTTGATCTTGATAGAGATACATTTGATAGTGTATGTTTGTCGACGTTTCTTTCTAACATAGGTATTGATAGACCCTCTACCTCTGGTAGCAAAGACACTGATGCATATGAATCTAGTGGTGGAACTAGCTAGTAGTGGTACTGATTGACATGCATATTGGTTGTTTTATATTTGATTTGAGATTTATATATGACATGTTTATTGCAGATTTTGTTGATATGTATGTTTGACATGTATAAATTGATATGTATATCGCTCATGTATATTATGTTTTTTATAAAATGTTGTGGTTGTTGTTGTTTGATTTATAGAATGTATTATGAGTATGTTAATGATTAACATTATTAATGATTTCTCTATTTTTAAATTAATTTTCAGATGTATCACTCATTTAAATTTACAGTTGCCATATAATGTTTAACTTTAGTATTAATTTGGATTGTGATTGCAAAAAGTTAAAAGCATTAATGTCATATAATGTTTAACTCTTCTTCAAGGTGAATTGTTTGTTGTCTAGTATGATACAATATGTTGATTAAACATATTTAGAAACAAAAATACTTAAATATGATGAGTGAAATGGTTGTGATTTTAATAACTATCTTTTCATGTATTGTAATAATAACATTATAATATAATTATTTACTAATAATTATAATGATGATGTAATAATAATGTTATTTTTTAAATTTTTATTATTCAAAGATTACAAGACAAAGTCATAATATAATTGTTTACTAATATCACAATTATTATATTTTATTAATTTATATTATCCAACTTTTAGAATATATTGAATTTATTTAATTAAATTTAAAATATCAAATATATAGAATAATAATAAATTTTGATATACACACTTTCCAAAATGGTTTCATAATTTTTACTCTATTAATAACTTTATGAATCTTCTATTAAAAAAAAAAGTATGTAAGTATTAGTTGAATTTTCTATTAAAAAAGTATGCTAAGTAATGTATTTGGTTGATTTTGTATTAAAAAATATGCAAATATTAGATTTGGTTAATGCATGAGAAAATCATTTTGAATAATTACTCATATGAAATGTTATTTTTTCATCTATTTTAATGATAAAGTTATAATAGTTGTTCATTAAATTTATAATAGTTATATTTAATAATTTTATTATTTAAACATTATTATTAATTTAATTAAATTATTAAATATGACAATGAATTCATTAATAATAAGGAATTTCAATCTTTGGCTTCCATGGTAACTTATATCCAAGCTCTCTCTTTACCTCTTTCCCACTATCTTTCCCTAACTCCACATGCTAATCTTCTAATCATTTTTTAAAAATAAAATATACTTTAAAATCAATCTTTACTACTATAGTATACAAATACATCACCAACTCTATGATATGTCAATTAATGCTTAGTAATTCAAAGGTTAACATAAACATATGGTAATACAATACAACATAAATTTGCTATAATAAACAATAAATATGACAATATCAAAACCACATCTTATGCTCGTACTATTTAATGTATTTTCAATATAGTTCTTGTAAATGATTATTAACTTTTCATATCCAACATTATATAATGAAGAAGAAAAAACATAATTGAGGATTATAGATACCCATAATAAAATGACACATCCACAATATAAATGTCGAAACAAAGTATTTACACATCAGTCTTTGTTGTCATCACCTTGATTATCTTCCTCTCTTGGCATTATAACATTGGTGTTCTCAAAAATATGTTTAGATATCAGATCATGTCTCAATATGAACCACCAATCCCCATCCAACATATCTCGGTAAAAAAACACTCGGTTACTGTTATAGTCCTATATTTCATAGTATCAGATGGTGATTGAATTTTTCTCCTTCAATAATCTTATATTGTAAATAATATTTCATTCTGCAAATGATTTCCAAAAGAAAAAGAAAAAGATAAAAAAAAATTAGTAAAAATGAAAAGAGGGTATAAAAGAAAAGAAAAGAAAAAGAAAAAATAAAATAAGAGGAAAATAGAAAAAAGAGGAAAAACAAGAAAACCCCATCAAAGAAAATAAGTTTGAATCATATAGTTTAATCATGATCAAACATTTTAAATTGTTGTTGTTAGGTTAGAGAATAAATTTGGCCAAAATGTCTAATCTTGGCCAAAGTAGTTAGGTAGAGGAATAAATTAATCCAACAGTTTAAGATGGATTAATGAGTTAGATGATAGGTTAGGTAAGTTGTCTTTTCAAAGAAATTTGAAAGGGTTTGCACATTAAAATGCACCCTTAACTGTTGAAATAGATTAGTTTAGCATAGGAAAATAAACAGAATTGCAAAGATTTAAAAAAAAAAGAAGCAAACTCTTGGATTTTATGGCACATTTTTTTAATCCAAAGTCAGAAGTTGACAAGACATTTTGTCTTGTAGCGCATAATCTCCGCACTAATCTCCATCGGCGACACCATCCCATACCCAATCAACAACCATCACTTTATTTCGTCCCCCGCGACCTACCTACCTTTATTGGTGGAGGGGGGGTCCGAAAAGTAGTTTTCTCCGCCAGGGTCCCACCTAACATGGCGCATCCTCAGTGTTTCGCACCCCCCTCTTATTTCCACTTACCACCTCCCCCCTCCCCCCCC
>ML808449.1:44856-95444 GCA_009831015.1 Picea engelmannii
TATATATATATATATATATATATGAATATCAGAACAAGAAAGTTTCCAAGTGGTGATGTCGGCCTGGCTGGCTGGGTACGTCACTTGGGTATAAGTCTTGGAGACAGTGTATATCTGAGGTAGCATGTTTTCGGCTGGTTGGTGGACAGGGGACATTACAAAATGGTATCAGAGCCAGGTTTCATCACTGAACCGATGTTTAGACAAATATATTGTCAAAATGGACAAAATATGAGTTAAGAGCATCCCTGGGTGCCAAGATAATACCTTGGTCATGTTATGAAGCTCAGGAAGTATAACGGTTTAAGGAATGACAACAGAGAAATAAGCCACAACAATCGTTGTGTTGGGATGCAAGGTTTGAATTTGGGGCGTAAGATTTGAGCAAGGGAAAGGCCAACTTTTTCCAATCGTCAGATCAAGAAAAAGGTGCATGAGTGTTAACCTCCAAGTCCTTCAGACTTCATGACTTCAATGAAATTTATGTGTTATAGAGAAAAAGGGGCCAAATCCCAAAGTTCTGAAGTCCCGCAATGGATCTACACTGTAGATTCGGGGAGAAGTGCTTGACCGTTGATTTTGGCCGAAGACAGATCAGAACCGCTAGATCAAGCAAAGAAAAGAAGGTAAGGCACAGTGGTGAAAAGCATATATCAGTAAACAGATCTATGCATGAATGATTGTGAGCCGTAGATCTCACAAAAGTTCATAAATTCAGCATTCAGGAGTAATAAGGTGCAATAGAGTGAAAGCTCCTGAAATATCGAAGTCCGGAGTTAATCTAGACTGTTCATCAAAAGAGACGTGTGTCGACAGATTGGCTTGTTCAAGAATTTGACATTTAGGAGAAATCAAGTGTGCTAAGGCGAAAAATCTTGAATTCTGGAAGTCTGGAGTTCATCCGGACCATTCATTAAAGGAGACATATGTCAGAATATTAGCTTATTCAGATTTCGGTGTTCAAGAGAATTGGAGTGTGCTAGTGTGGAATCTACCGAAGCCCCGAAGCCTGAAGTCCTGAAGCCGAAGATCTAAAGTGGCATGGCATGATGACATCACCTGTGGTGATGTGGACCTTTCTTAGACATGCCACGTGCCACCACCTTAATTGTTGACATTTTTACTAGGTGGACCTCGAAAGGTAAAGAAGTTCGAGAGTTCGGAGTTCGAGAGATTTGAGGAATGCAGGTGTAAAATATTCCTAAGCTCTGAAGCCCAAAGTCGTGAAGTGACGTGGTTTGCTAACATCACTTGAAATGACGTGGACACATGGGATGTGTGACACATGTCAGTGAGTTAAGAACCTGTCAAATAATGTTTATGCCAATTGGAGCATGACATGTGTCACCTAGCTGATTATGCTACGTGTCCTCTTCTAAATTTTTTTCCACTTGGCACTCCCCTTGAGCATGGTTAGTGGGGACCTAATGTGACACAAACCAGTTAAATTTAGTGAATAATTTAATGAAGTCGAACCCACATTAACTTGATAGCAAGGGACGCATGGCACTAGATCCTACAATCCAGAGACTTGGCACTCCAGAGGAATTATGTTCAAGTGTGAAGACTCCCAAAGGCCCAAAGGCCGGAGTCTACCTCGACCGTTTATCACGAAGGACACGCGTCAGCGGATTCCGTAGTCCGAAGACTGGGCGCTCTGGAGGAATTGTGTTACGTTTTGCATAGATTCGAGAACTCTCAAAGGCTGGAGTCTATCTCGAACATTGATCACAAAGGACGTTTGGCGTCATATCCCAAGGTCCGGAGATTTGGTACTCCGAAGGAAATTGTGTTGCAGTTGCTTGAGTCAGGAACTCCCAGAGGTTGGAGTTAATCTCGATCATAGACCAGTGGAGGGTATTTGGAGGTAGATGTGGTAGTCTAGAGACTTGACACTCCAAAAAAATTGAGACTATGGATAGTTCATAACTCCCGAAGCCGGAGTCCCGGAATTGATCGGGGTCGTTGGTTATCAAAAGGGCGTGGACCGTTGATGGGTTGTTTGTGAATTCATTGGTCCGACACTCCAACGGATCTATGTAGCAGTACTTCAAAAACTCTTGAAGCTGGAGTTCCATAGAAAATCCTCGTCGTTGGATGTCAAGAAGTTGTGGATCGTTGATCCACCGTCCTTCATGAGTTCGCATTTGGCACTCCGAGGAATTGGTAGTTAGATTTGCATGAATATTTAGAGCTCCAAAGTTTCGAATAAGAGCTTATCATCCTAGCGCTTGGCCACATCCCATGGTCACATAAATTGGGGGCTGAGAAAAACGGGCTAGTATCTGAAAGTGAATTGGAGAACAGAACAATGCTCGAAGATAGAGCTGTGGGGATTCTTGATTGACCATGACCTATAGAAAATGGAGTCTGATAGTTTTTTTTTTGTTGAATCAGATTGTCTTATGTTATTCTGGAAAATTGTTAAAGACTAATAGCCTGACAAAATTCGGTTGACTATATATATTACAGAGTTAGCAATTGTCATAACCGAACATAATTGTCAAATAGTGCAGAGAAATGGAGGAGGAACATGACGCTTATAGTCAGGAGAATGAAGTTAGAGGGATGGATTTCCATTTGGGAGTTGAAGGAATGAACTCCAATGAGCATGGAAAATAAATAGACAAAGACATGGGCATGATGAAAATCATTAAAAATTTGCAAAAATATGTCCAAATTCACCAAGCAGATAACGAAAGGATTAAGAGAGCCAAGGAGAAACAAGAATACTTCAATAGGAATTTAATGCAGAGCCTAGAAAGAATTGAAAATAAGTTGGATAAGGAAAGTGGATCTAGAAAATTAGAGAGCCATAGGTCCCCTAATGAGGAAAGAAGAGAGAGAAGTGGTAACATACATCACCAACACTCCCAAAGGAATTCCAAAAGGAGGCCACACAACAATTCAAGTCCATATCCTACCAAAAAGCATAGGATATCTAAAGTGGATGAACTAAAGGGTGAAATGAATAAGATCAAACCTCCTACTTTTGATGGAGAGCACCAGAAAGATGAATATTTTGAAACATGGCTACTTGACATGAGGAAATATTTCCAATTGCCTAATTATTACTCTCATGTAGAAGGAAGAATCACAATCTATCAAATGAAAGGAAAGGAATCCATGTGGTGGGATCATCTTATGCAAGTGAAACACATAAGAGAGAAGAATGTTACATGGAAGGAATTCAAGAGGCATTTTAAAAAGAAGTACTTAACCAAGAGATACTATGACAAAAAGATAAAAGAGTTATTTTAACTTAAATTGGGAAGCATGACTATAGATGAATATGAAAGGATATTTCTAAAGTTGTTGAAGTATTTCTCTTTCATTAAGGATGAGACAGTCAAGATCCAGAGATATTTGAGTGCACTGCCATCTTTCATTGGTGACAAAATCTAGTATGATGATCCTAAAACTATGGAAGAAACCATAAGGAGGGAAAAGTGTTTATATGATCAACATAAGGGAAAACCTACTTTCCAAATATCTTGGGAAGACAAGAGGAAGTTTAATATGGAGAAGAGGAAAAAGGAGAACAAGCCACCATTTTTCAGAAATAGTCCTCAAGGAAAACCAGTTTTGAGAGAGCCCAGGATGGCTGAAATAGGTGGGAAAAGGCCAAGGTAGGCACCTATGCAATGTTGGAGTTGTAAAGGAGATCATAAGTATAGATATTTCCCTCACATAAGTGACAAAGTAAGAGTTGTTCACAATGTTCAGCAAGAAAAAACAATGGAGGACATGGTCAGAAGAGTACCAAGGATCCATGCATCCCTGAACAACAAACAAGCTGAGTTTCAATCACACATGATTGAAGTTGAAGGTATGATCAATAACCATGCCTTTACTATTTTAATTGATTCAGGGGCTAGTCATAACTATATAGATCCTAAGGTAGTGAAAATATTTCAATTGCGAAGAAGCAAGCATGGGAAATCTTGGTTGGTGCAGCTGGCTACAGGAGCCAAGAGAAAGGTTGTTAAGTTGGTTAAATCATATCCAGCGGGCATGAATGGAATGAATACCAAGGAAGATTTGACATCTTTCCTTTGGGATCATATGACTTCCTAATTGGTATGGATTGGTTGGACCAACACCATGCCATATTATATTGTCATAACAAGGTATTCACTTTCTGGGAAATCTCAGCAATGCAGCTGAAGAGGTGTTATAGGAAAGGCTGCCAAATATTTGCAGCCCATATGGAAGAAGGACCTAAGGATAAGGTGCCAAAATTGGAGGATCATTCAGTTCTGAAATATTTTGACAATGTGTTCAAGGAGATACCAGGGCTACCCCCAAAGAGAGATATTGATTTCTCTATAAATTTGATGCCTAGGGCAGCTCCAGTATCAAAGACTCCCTAACGGATGAGCACACCAAAACTGAAAGAACTGCAAAAGAAAATTGAAGAACTTTTAAAGAAGGGGCACATACGCCCAAGTGTGTCACCTTGGGGTGCCCCAATGTTATTTGTGAATAAGAAAGATGGGACCTTGAGATTGTGCATTGACTTCAGGTAGTTAAATAAAGTAACTATAAAGAACAAGTATCCTCTACCAAGGATTGATGATCTCTTCGATCAGTTGAAGGATGCAAGGATATTTTCAAAGATAGATCTTAGTTCAGGATACCATCAGGTAAGGATTAAATATTAATACATCAACAAGACCGCCTTCAAGACAAGGTATGGTCATTATGAGTTCACGGTGGTGCCATTTGGGTTATCAAATGCACCAGTTGTTTTCATGTGCTTAATGAATGGTGTTTTTCGAGAATATTTAGACAAGTTTATCATTGTCTTTTTGGATGACATCCTTGTATATTTCAAGATAGAAGAGTAGCATGAGCAACACTTGAAGATGGTGTTACAGGTGATAAGAGAGAACCAATTGTTTTCCAAATTGAGAAAGTGCTCATTTTACAAAAATCAAATTCACTATTTGGGGAATATAATACCCGAAGATGGAATAGCAGTAGACCCCGAAAATACTAAAGCTATTAAAGGGTGGAAAACACCTAAGAATGTGATAGAAGTCATATCCTTCATGGGTATAGCTGGCTACTATAGGAGATTCATTGCAGGATTTTCGAGGATTTCTCACCCAATCACTTCCTTGCAAAGAAAAGGGGTAAAATTTCAATGGACAAAAGAATGTGAAAAGAGCTTCCAGCAATTGAAGTAGTTGTTAAGCAATGCTCCAATTCTAATGATTGCAGATCCGAATGAAGAGTTGTGGTTTGCATAAATGCATGCAAAGAAGGATTGGGTGGAGTCCTCAATCAGAATGGGTTTGTGATATGTTTTGAATCCAGGAAATTGAAAGAGCATGAAAGGCTCTACGCCACTCATGACTTGGAGTTGGCAACCATATTACACGCTTTAAATAAATGGAGACACTACCTCATGGGAAAGAGGTTTGAGCTGAGGACAAACCATAATGGTCTGAAATATTTGTTTGATCATCCTACTTTAAATTCCAGGCAGAGCATATGGTTGGAATTCCTCTGTGAATATTACTTTGTTATCAAGCACATCAAAGGAAAGGAGAACAAAGTGGTTGATGCACTCAGCAGGAGAGTGCATGAACTACATGCTATAACCATTAGCATGTATCAAACCGATCTTAAAGAAAAAAAATTGGAAGCTACAAAAGCATATTTGCAAAGCTGCAAAAGCATATTTGCAGTACATGGAAATGGTAACAAAGTTACTACAAGGTAAGATGCTACAGAAAATAGAAGATTATAGATTAGAAGTTGATGGACTACTCCTATACAGGAAAAAAAATGATGTACCCAGTTATCATGAATTGAGGAGTATGATCTTGAAAGAGATGCATAATGTGCCTTATGATGGGCACCCGGGATATCAGAAAATAGTGGCAGCAGTCAAGAGCCATTACTATTGGCCAGACATGAAGAAAGAAATTGCAGAGTACATCGCCAGATATATGGAGTGTCAAAGGATGAAAGTTGAGCATAGACACCCAAATGGGTTGCTACAGCCATTACCCATCCTTGAGTGGAAGTGGGAAGTGGTGACAATGGATTTCATCATAGGATTACCTAGAAAAAACAAGACATATGATTCCATCATGGTGGTGGTGGATAAGCTTACGAAATCTGCCCATTTTATTCCATTGAAGACTACTCACAAGGCAACTAATGTTGTTGATATATAAGGGAAGTAGCACGATTGCACGATATTCCCAAGACAATTGTGTCTAACAGAGACCCAAAATTTACCTCGAGGTTTTGGAGAGGATTATTCAAGGGGTTCGGAACGAACCTGAACTTCAGCACAACCTATCATCCTGATTCTGATGGACAAACATAAAGAGTAAATAAAGTGATAGAAGATATGTTAAGAAATTATGTGATGGAAAAACCATCCAGATGGGAAGACTACCTACACTTGGTAGAGTTTGCTTACACAAATGGGTACCAAGCATCACTGAAGATGAGCCCATTTGAGGCACTTTATCGCAGAAAGTGCAACACACCAATAAGTTGGGACAACCCAGCTAATAGAGAAATAATTGGGCCAAAGTTGCTCGGGGAAATGAAAGAGCAATTGTTAAAGATAAAGCAGAATTTGAAGGTTGCCCAAGGCAGGCATAAAATCTATTCTGACAAAGGTAGAACCCACATGGAGTTTAAAGTGGGTGATCATATTTTCTTGAAGGTGAAAGCCAATAGAAGTTCCCTGAAGCTGGGAAACTGTTCCAATTTGGCAGTCAGATATTGTCGATCGTTTGAAATTCTAGAAAGAATTGGACAAGTATCTTATATGCTTGCATTTCCTGAATGCGTGAATATTCATAATGTATTTCATGTATCATTGCTCAATAAATATATACCTGATGCTAATCACGTGATTGATTGGAATGTGATTCAGGTGGAGCAAGAAAGTGCTTTACAATTGCATCTGGTGCGTATACTGGACCGGAAGAGAAAGTAGCTTTGGAATTGAGCCATAGGGATTGTAAAGGTCCAGTGGACCTGGTACAATCCCAAGGATGCAACATTGGAGCATGAAGATGTTATGCGAGAAGAATACCCACATCTTTTTGAATATTCTCGAAATCTTGTTGATGTTGTGTAAATAAGTTGCACTGAGGACAATGCAAAAATAAGGGGAGGGGATTATAATACCCCAAAGACGAGCCCAATTATAATTACGAATTGTAAATATGTTCTGTAGTATGGTGATCCAAGTGTTATAAGTTGGGGGCTTATGTACTTTTAGGCCAAAGAGCCTAGATGATAAAGGCCTGGAGCCTGTTTTTTTGTACATGTAAATATTTATATGTTTAATATAAACAACATCACTACGTGTAGACCGACCATGAAGAAAGAGTATGGGGGGGATGAACTCCACTAGGTTGGGTAAGGGAGGGGGATGAGAGGCTGGAAAGAGGGGCTAAGATTAATATCTTAAGTCCAATAAAATAATGTATTATTATTCTAAATGTTGTGAGTGGGATATGATTATATCCTAAGTTCCTTTGGGGAAAAGGTACGACTTCCAAATGGAGAGGAACGCGCTTCATGAGTGCCATGTTTCATCTCAGGCACATGGAAATATAAGTGGGAATTCTTACTGTTTTGGCGGATGTTTTTTCCATTTTGCACCAGCACACCCAACAAGCACACAAAAACCCTTGAACGCCATTGTTGAATTCCTCAACCACCCTGAACCTCTGCAACAAGCCCGAATTGATACCCTTGTTGCACTTGTACCCTACGGATTTCCTGTGTATTGTTCCATCATTACTGTCCTCCATGTCCATTTTCTGGTGTTTACATCACCATGCCCATGTGTTGAGGAGCAGGAGTGAAGAAGCGGGTTTTCATGCCCGTGGATAGAAGAAGCAAGTTTTCAGGACTGTGAGAAACTCTCTCCAGGTGAGAGAGTGTGTTGAGGAAGTGAGTTCTCCTAGAGGGATTCCAGAAGCAGCTACAGAGCTCTGAGAGTTCCTGTTTGGCCTGTTGCTGAAGCCTCATAAGGGAGGTGGAGCAGTCAATGGACGGTGTAACATTGAAGGTGTATACTCCTAGGGTGGGATAGGCATGTGGGGAATGAGGGTCTATGAGTGGTGGGTGTAAGTGGCTCCTAGGAGGAAATCCTTCTTGTTGAACAATGCGACTATCCTGTCGACCTTGCTTAGCCTAGGAATCCCTTGCCCGGTGGAGTTTAGTCCCAGCTCAACAGTGACCCCTGCTTAGAGTGATGAACAGTGTGGTCTAAGGATGGAAGGTTCATGGAAGGTCTGCACGCATTTGGTGGTCTTCTCAATCAAAAGATAAGTACCAATTCTATGTTCATTGTATGTTGTGTATGTATTATACAGGTTATAATGTTATTATAATTGCTTGTATATATTGCATGTATGTGTTAATGTTGCTTCTGCATGAATAGGCGTATGAGCAAAGTGTTTGTGTATGTTTAAATTTTATTATTATATATATATATATATATATATATATATATATATATATATATATATATATATATATATATATGAATATCAAAATAGGGAATTTTCCAAGTGGTGATGTCGGCATGGTTGGTTGGGTACGTCACTTGGGTATAAGTCTTGGAGATAGTGTATGTCTGAGGTGGAATTTTTTGGGTCGTTTGGTGGCCAAGGGATGTTACACCCAAGGTCAATCCTACCGACACATCTGAGAACCCAATGATTCCCCCTCCCGTCGACCTGTACCACATCCCTCTGGCAAACAGGGACTACAAAGTTATGGAGTTGAGCTGCAAATTCGATTTCTTTGAATTGCACTACTAGATGAAAGAGATTTTCCTTGACTAGAACGATGAAATTGGACACTGGGAGTCTAATTTTCCCATGTATATGTTTCCTCAGACTTATCATTTCCTGGAATTTATCCTCAGATTCAAAGCCAATTACTTTCTCGGCCAAAGAGCCATTGCCTCTCCCACTGGTGAGATACTGTTCACAATTACCTCTAAAACCCTTGAAAAAATGTTACAAATTCCTACAAATGACTCAATCACCCCATTCTCTATCGAAGCCCTAAATGACATGTACCAGAACAAACTTTTCCCCAAAGAGCCCAGATCTTTGAAATATTTCTCCCTGAAGATGCCCAATTACCCAAGAAGAATCCACCATACCCCTTTTCCATTTTTACAGTGAAAGAAAACCAGATCATATCCATGCTATCATACATGTTAGGTGATTACTCTGATGAATGGGTAGATGAACCCATTGTGGGTTTTCTGTCCATATTTTCTACAGAAGAAAAGGTTACAGTGAAGTTAAATTTCATCCAATTCCTGGATGATATCATCCATGAGCAATTCCTTAATTTTTCAACTGAAGGAATGTTCAAATACTTGTCAATATTGGTTTATATATTCTTATTTTATCAAGAAGATAGGTTTCCTTTTGCACTTCAGAAGTTAAATGAGAAAGGAAGCCCATAGTCAGTCATATTTTGGACCTCACTGGTGAGGAAGAACTCAACAGAGTACAACTTCAAGTATTTCATTGACCAATTCATCCACCCATCCACTTGTTTATTGAACAACACCATAGAACCCAGGATTAGTGAAGAAATTCAGAAGGTTCTGCACCTATCTGATTAGGCCAAGATAGGTGACTGGTATTTATACTAGAACTACTCAGAGATCAGGGTGTATGGATGTGAGTTGCCACCATACAAAATGCCTAAATACCTCCCAATGAGGATTTTTTCATTGGAATATATAAGGCAAATGATTAATTCAGATGAAATTCACTTTGTGGCAGCAAAGAAGAAATCCCAATTCAGAATCAAAACTCAGATTGGGCCTTTCATTTGCAACAACAGATCAACAGGAGAAGAAGCAGACATCCTTTTGAAACAAATGAAGTTTCCTTTAAGCTTCACTTGGTCATATGACCTATTTGGCATCATGTATGAACTTAGGATCAAACAAAATACCACTCCCTATGTGCACACACAAAGGCTAGAGGTTGAAAGGTATATGAACCAGGATGAATGGGAGGAAAACACATTGCAAGAACCAGAGGAGCAGCCTATCTTTGTAACCACTTCACAGACTACTACACCTCAAAAGAAAATAGAGAAAAGATCAAGGAAAGAAGTTTCTCCTTCAGTCATAGAGGTATCAGCTGAAGATTTGCAGGTATACAGAAAGAGGCCTAAAACTAGTCACAGAGCAGATTTGATGAAGGAGGGAGAAACACAGTCCACCATAATTTTGGAGGGACCACATTCTTCAACCCAATCAAATATTATTTTTGCAGGTTCTCCATCATCACCAGCATCTCAAATAAATAAAGACACAAATCTAACAACTGAATCATCTCATGGACAAAAGCAATCAAATATTTTTGACAAATATAAGGAAATAAAGAAAATAAATGAGCTTCTTAATAGCAATACGTACACTCAATTCTGGAAGCAAACCTCTACTGCTCAACACAGACTATTGTCATCTTTTGACACAGAGAGGGGAAGAATACAAATGGAATTCTTACAGGAATAGGTTCCCCATCCAAAGACAGCAGTAGACTACAAAAGTACTGCTTTTGAGTTTGATATAAAATATTTCCATCATGTGGACCAAATGGATATGCATAGACAGACAAGAAAGGTGATATTTTCAACTCTGAAAAATACTTCAATGACTGCTTCTAAATTGCAGGTATCTCTGAATAATATCCATGCCCAATTAAATCTTGAAAAGATATACTCTTTGGCCAAAGATACTAAGATCAAGTCATTAGAAGAGCTAGTTCTCAAGATTAGATATGATCCAACAAATGTCAAAGAAACAAAGGAATAGATAATAAAAAAAAAATGTTGATATAGCATCACTCAGAAAACAATTGAAGCTTCCAACCACAGAAGATTCACAAACTAAACAAGTGGTTGAGATAGAAATCCAAAAGGAGGAGATGTTAAAATTGATCATGGAGGAGAATGCACAAATAAGGGAAATGGAAGCTGACACGACATCCCCACCTCAGTAGGGTCTACTTGACCTCTTGGTCTTTGGATATTCCTATTCCCTTGAGCCAAAATGGCTCCTTAGTTCCTCTGGAACCTTCAATGCATATAAAACCACAAGTCCTTCTAGAAGTTACGTCTGTGTGAACAAGCACTAGGCACTAACCCCTACTCCGCGTGACCACAGACTTAGCCCAAATGGCTCTTCAAGTCCGCGACTTCGTGTTTCACGATTTTGGGATTCCTATTGTGATTTACCCCGAATCCTCCGATTCCCAAAACCCCGAAATGGGCTAACGGTCCCTAGCTCCTCCCTTATGCCTTCACCATATGACCTCCAACTAAATCCTGGAACCTCACCTCCGAGCGCATCGCGATTTCACGACTCGTGAGTTCACGATGTGACTCTTCTCCCTTTTCCCGAAGTTTGAAATCATGACTTCTTTACCACAGATCAACAGTCTTGCTTCTTCCTCAATATGATGGCCCAAATCACGTCGGGATTTCACGTGTCAGGGATTCCCGAAAAAACTTCCTCCATGCTCTCGATTCCCGAAATGTCGATATCCCAATCACCAATCAACGTCTCTCGTTGATCTAGATCTAAAGACTTCTATCTCTCCTGATCTTGCGAGTGTTGAAAGACACTCAGCCTTAACCTCGTCGTTGATCTACCAGATCCAAACGTCCATGGAAAATTAGTGTTCTTCCCTTCGAGAAATTCAATCGTTCGTTCTGGTTCTCAAAGATTCCTGACCAAATAACTTGGCGTCTTTCCTATTGAACTTTGTTTCTTTGAGATGACTTCGACCTCGTTTGTCCTCTGGACTTTCCAATTCTCTATCCTTCTTGAGCTTGATTCTTGTTGCAAACTCAAGGGTTCCAAGGGATTCTTGCACGCACTCCTTTCAGCCTTCACGATAATATCTGATTATCTTATATCACCCAAGTCTGTGCACTCCTTGGGACAAAAGTTCTTCAACCACTCGATTGGTTGAAAAATTCTCAGACTTCAACCTTGCATGCACACACCTTTCACAACTCTATGTTATACTTGCACTTCTGATGGTATAAGAACAAATCTATCTCTCCTGAGCTTTTCTGAGGTAAAAATCAGAATCTTGTCAATGCACTCCTTGCGGACCTTTGCTGCACTTCTTGCAGGAATTCTCAAGAAGAGAAACAATTGAAACTCATACTCTCCATCTCACCGACTTCATACATTCAACATGAAATCACACACATAAAAGCATTGAAACAAATGCATAACAGAGCATATAAGAAAATTGTAAACATACCATTCAATAGATGCAAACAGTATCCATAACAACACCATGAAATTGAGTCAAAGCATTCTTATATTAACTCAAGTGCTTATGTACATGGGTTCTATAGCAACATCTATCTACTTATACAACTTATATAGTCTTTATTCTTCTCTTCTCTTCTACGCTCTCTTTCTCTACAGCTACGACTCCTAAATGAGAATAATAATCATACAATACATCTACGAGGGAGCTTTCTTGAGTTTTCCCTCCTATAACTCTAAGCTATCTTTTTGCAATAATGACTACAACTACTTTACATTGATTACATTAATTGTCTACAACCAGAAGATGAGAGCAATGCTCAAGATATGCGTTACAATCCCCAAATCATTTAAGAGCACTTATGTCTCTCCAAATATTACATTAATGTGCCATCCTTTTGAAATTCAAAATATCTTCAAAATGTGCATGGGTGCATATCCAATTGTCCTCCGCTTGCGCTTGCTTGCGATGCTCTTGCATCACACTCCTCTGGCTGAAAAAATCATGGACTCATGTCCATGAGATCCTGCACCGTATGTCCATGTTTCTGGATATTTGATTTGCTTTCCCAACTGGCATCCTCAATCGGGTGTCCCTTCCATTTTATCAGATATTCAAAATATGTCTTCCTCCGAGTCTTCTTGCCAACTCTTTGATCAATGATATTTTCCATCTGCGGATTTTCAGCTACAGGCATCTGTTTGACCCACTGAACTTATTTTTGATTCTCTTCTCCTCTCACTTCATCTGCTTTTTAAGGATACATATATGCTATGTTGAATATGGGTGATATGCCCACATCATCTGGCAATTCTATCTCATAAGCATTTGCCTCAATTTTCCTCAAAATCTTACATGGCCCTATCTTTTTCATATTCAATTTATTATATGTTCCCCTTGGGAACCTTTCTTTCCTTGAATGTGTTAAGACCAAATCTCCCACTTTGATCTGAAGCTCTCTCATGTGTTGATTAGCTCAGTGCTTGTATTCCTGGTTGGAACTCTGCAACCACTCTTTAATTTTACTGTGGAGCTCCTGCATCTTTGCTGCAAAATCTTCTGCTCTAGCACTCCTGAACTCATTCTGCTCTAAGTCTCTCAACTCAGATACTCCTCTTGGTTGCATTCCATACATTATCTGAAATGGGCTCTGTTGTGTGCTCCTATTTGGTGAATCATTATATGAAAATTTTGTTTGCGGCATAATTTGATCCCACTGACTATGGTGTTCAGCTACTAAACTCCTCAATAAGTATCCCAAACTTTGATTTACTACCTCAGTATGTCCATCCATCTGAGGGTGATATGCTGAGATAAAAGATAGATTTGTCCCCATATTTTTCCACAGTGTCCTCCAGAAATGACCAACAAATTTGGTATCTCTTTCTGAAACAATACTCTTAGGTAAACCATGAAGTCGAACAACTTCTCTGAAAAACAGATTTGTAATGTGTGTTGCATCACTGGTTTTCTAACATGGAATAAAATGTACCATTTTTTAGAAGTTGTCGACTACCAAAAATATGGAATCAAACCCCCTCTGTGTCCTTGGCAGTCCAAACACAAAATCCATGCTTACCGTGTCCCACGACTTCTCTGGTATTGGAAATGGTTGATACAACCCTGTATTTTGTATTCTCCCCTTTGTGTGCTAGAAAATTCTACATTTGTTCACAAACTTCCTGACATCTGTCCTCATCCCTGACCAATAATATAAACTGTTTAGTTGCGCAAATGTTTTTTCATGGTCAAAATGTCCAACCAATCCTCCACTATACTTCTCCTTCAGAAGGTTTTCTCTCATAGAACTCTTCGGGATACACAACTAATTTCCTTTGAATAACAGTCCATCCTGAATCAAATATTTAATCCATTGTCGTTTGTCTCTTAGAAAAAGATTCTCACATGCTTCATAAGCATCCTTAAAATCTGAATCATCTCGGTACATTTCTTTAAGGCTATCAAAACCTAAGGTCTTCACACAAAACTCCTGCAAAATCAAACATTTCCTGCTCAATGCATCAACAACCTTGTTAGCATTTCCAGAAATGTGCTTTATAACAAAAGTAAAGTTTTGCATAAATTCAACCCATTGTGCATGTTTCTGGTTTAGTTTCTCCTGTCTAGTTATAAACTGTAAGGCCTGGTTGTCGCTATACAAAATGAACTCTTTCGGAACCAGGTAGTGCCTCCATTTCTTCAGCGCTTGTATGACTTCGTAAAACTCTTTATCATACGTGGAATAATTCCTATTGGCATTGTTCAACTTCTCACTAAAGAATGCAATTGGTCTGTTGTCTTGACTTAATACTGCTCCAATCGCAAATCCACTTGCATCACATCTCACTTGAAATGTTTTACTGAAATCTGGCAAAACCAGAACTGGTTGTCCAGTTATCTTCTCCTTTAACAACTTGAAACTTTTCTATGTTTCCTCTGTCCAATGAAAAGATTTATGTCTTTTCTTGACTGTGTCCATCATTGATGAACAAATCCCACTAAAATTTCTAATGAACTTCCTGTAAAAACTGGCTTATCCATGGAAGCTTCTGACTTCAAAGATATTTCTTGGCGACAACCACTCTTTGATTGTTCTTACCTTTTCAGGATCCATCTTCAACTCATTCGAAGATATCACAAAACCTAAATAAATGAGTTTTGTCTTCATGAAAGATGACTTCTTCAGATTTATCAGCAACTTCTCTTGCTACAACCTCCTCATCACTAGAGTTAAATGTCTCAAGGGTTCTCCCCCAGTCTTACTGAAGATCAATATATCATCAAGATATACAATCACAAAATTCCCAATGAAATATTTAAATACTTCGTTCATCAATGTCATAAGAGTACTTGGTGCATTTTTCAAGCCAAATGGCATGAAAATCCATTCATACAGCCCTTCATTCGTCTTGAATGTTGTCTTCCATTCATCACCTTCCCTCATTCTAATATGATGATATCTTCTTTTCAAATCAATTTTTGAAAAAAGATTTGCTCCACTCAAGAAATCCATCAAGTCATCCATCTTGGTTAAAGGAAATCTATACCTGATGGTGATTTTGTTTATAGCCCTCGAGTATGTACACATTCTCCATCCACCATCTTTCTTCAGACTTAACATTGTTGGCACAACGCATGGACTCAAGCTTTCTCTAATCAACCCTTTTTCCATCAAATCCTGGACTTGCTTCTTAACCTCTTCATTCTCCTGCAGTGTCAATCTGTACACTGCTTTGTTTGGAAAACTTGCTCCTAGTATAAGGTCGATGTGATGGTTTATACTCTTGATGGGTGGTAACGAACAAGGTAAATCGTCCACCACTATATCAACGAAATTCTTCAGCAAATCCTGAATTTCCTCAGGTAGATCATCTATTGAGGTATTGGTCAAGATGACTCTAGGTTTCCTCACCACGGAAAATTGCATTTCATCGTCCTTCTTGACTTCATCCAGAAGTTCCTTCCCACTCATGAGAAGTATAGTATTTCTTCTTTCTTCTTTCATCTTCTTGTCCTCAATTGGCAGCAACATATGCGTTCTACCATTCTTTTCCAAGGTGTATGTGTTATTTCTTCTATCATGAATAAAATTTATGTCATATTTCCACGGTCTCCCCAACAAAAGATGATAGACATCCATGGGAATAACATCACATAAGATCTCATCTCTATATCCCCCTATCTTAAATTCAACTAAACATTGTTTAGTGATTGTTACCTGATGTCCTTTTTGCAACCACTAAACTTTGTATGGGATTGGATGTGCAACTGTCTCCAATTCTAGCTTTTCCACCATCTCTGTGGATAGTAGATTATCCATGCTTCCACTGCAAGAATCACCTTGCATACCCTATACTTGGTCTTGCAAGCAGTTCTAAATAAACTGTTCCTCTGGACTGGATTCTCCATCTCTTTCTCTGGCTTTGAGAGAATTTTCCTCATCATTAAGGATCTCCCACCTTCTGCATCTTCTGCCTCAAAATTTTGCCTTTGTGCTTCTAAAATGTGAGCTTTGCCTCCTCCATCTCTTTTTCTATCAGGACATTCAAAATATTTGTGTCTTATCTTTCCATATACAAAACACTTTATTTCACCTCCTATGCCTCTTCCTCTTCCTCTTGCTCGAGGAAAAGTGTTCCTATCAACATATTTTCCTCCTTGTGAGTTTCCTCCCCTTTCTAGGTGGTTATGAGGTTTCTTTTATTCATCCTTGGGCTTCTGTACTCTATCCTAGGCAATTTCCTTGCCTCTGCCCCTTTGACCTTGCTTTCGGGCCAATTTCACTTATTCCTTTGAAGTAATCTGATAAGCATCTTCCACATTCCTGATTTTCACCATGCTCATCTCATCTTGAATCTCATATCTCAGGCCATTCATGTATCTGGTGAATTTTTCATCATCACTCTCGCAATGACCAACTCTGATGTTAAGTATGTAAAATTACTCAGTGTATTCCTTCATTGTCATCCCTTTTTGTCTCAAATTATGCATTCTTTGAAACAGATTGATTTGGTAATATCTGGGTATGAATTTGGCTTTTATCTTGGTGACCATCTTATCCCATATTTTGATTCTTTGTTTGCCTTTGCAACGCCTGTCAGTGTGCAGTTCATCCCACCACAGTGTTGCATGCCCTTTCAGTCTAGTGACAGCGTGCTTTATTTTCTTATCTTCTTCAATATCCTCATAGTCGAATTATTTATCTAGATCTCTAAACCAATCTAGCAGTACCTCAATGTCCAAGTTGCCTTGATACATCGAGATGTCCATTTTTTCTCTGGCCCCTATTCTTGCAACAAATTTAAATAGACGTTCCTCTACAACATCTTCAGCTACAACTTCTTCTTCGGCTCCAACTTCATTTTTGCTTTCAACCTCACTGATATCTCCAGCATCAATTTTTCGCCTCTATTTTGTCTCCATAGCATCCAATCGAGCACGAAGTTCTCTCATTTCCCTTTCCATGTTTAGATTGGGTATGGGTCTCTCTTGATTTCTCCTTGGCAGAATTATTTCAATATGTCCACGCATAATTCAAATCACAATTATGCTCTCTCTTCTCTTGATTACATAAAACAATAGTTGTAAGCTTTGATACCACCTAACGTAGCACCCCCACCTCAACAAGGTCTGCTTGACCTCCTGGTCTTTGGATCTTCCGATTCCCTTGAGACGAAATGGCTCCTTAGTTCCTCTGGAACCTTCAATGAATATAAAACCACAGGTCCTTGTAGAAGTTACGCCCTCGTGAACAAGCACTAGGCACGAACCCCTACTCAGTGTGACCACTAACTTAGCCCAAATGGCTCTTCAAGTTCGCGACTTTGCATTTCACGATTTTGGGATTATTGCTGCGAGTTACCCTGACTCCTCTGATTCTCGAAACCCCGAAATGGGCTAACGGTCCCTAGATCCTCCCTTATGCCTTCACCATATGACCTCCAACTAAATCCTGGGACCTCACCTCCGAGCACGTCGTGATTTCGTGACTCGTGAGTTCACGATGTGACTCTTCTCCCTTTTCCTGAAGTTTGAACTCGCGACTTGTTTACCACGGATCAACGGTCTTGATTCTTCCTTGATCTGATGGCCTAGATTGCATCAAGATTTTGCGTGTCAGGGATTCCTGAAACAACTTCCTCCACACTCCCGACTCTTGAAATGTCGATATCCCAATCACCAATCAATGACTCTCGTTGATCTAGATCTAATGATTGATATCTCTCCTGAGATTGTGAGTGTTGAAAGACACTCGGCCTTAACCTCGTCATTGATCTACCAGATCCAACAGTCCACAGAAAATTAGTGTTCTTCCCTCCGAGAAATTCAACCGTCCATTCTGGTTCTCAAAGATTCCTAACCAAATAACTTGGCATCTTTCCTCCTCAACTTTGTTTCTGCGAGATGACTTCGACCTTGTCTATCCTCTGGATTTTCCAAGTCTTTATCCTTCCTGAGCTTGATTCTTGCTGTAAACTCAAGGGTTCCAAGGGATTCTTACATGCACTCCTTGCGGCCTTCATGATAATCTCTGATTATCTGATATCACCCAACTCTGTGCACTCCTTACAATAGAAGTTCTTCAACCACTCAATTGGTTGGAAAAGTCTCAGACTTCAACTTGGCATGTGCACACCTTACATGGATCTATGTTATACTTGCACTTCTGATGATATACGAACAACTCTATATCTCCTGATATTTTTTGAGGTAAAACTCAAAATCTTGTCAACGCACTCCTTGCAGACCTTCACTGCACTCTTTGCAAGAATTCTCAGGAAGAGAAATAATTGAAACTCATACTCTCCCTCTCACAGACTTCATACATTCAACATGAAATCACACACATAAAATCATTGAAACACATGCATAACAGAGCATATAAGCAAACTGTAAACATACCATTCAATAGATGAAAACAGTATCCATAACAACACCATGAAATTGAGTCAAAGCATTCTTATATTAATTCAAGTGATTATGCACATGGGTTCTTTAGCAACAACTATTTGCTTATACAAATTATACAGTCTTTGTTCTTCTCTGCTCTCCCACGCTCTCTTTCTCTACATCTACTACTCTTACAATGAGAATAATAATCATACAATACATCTGCGAGGGAGCTTTCTTGATTTTTCCCTCCTACAGCTCTAAGCTATCTTTTCGCAGTAAAGACTACAACTACTTTACATTGATTACATTAATTGTCTACAACCGAAAGATGAGAGAAATGCTCAAGATCTGTGTTACAATCCCCAAATCATTTAAGAGCAATTATGTCTCTCCAGATATTACATTAATGTGCCATCCTTTTCAAATTCAAAATATCTTCAAAATGTGTGCTAGTGCATATCCATCTTTCCTCCACTTGTGCTTTCTTGCAATGCTCCTGCATCAAAAACAGACATGGACAAGTTGATTAAAGAAAAGGAGAAGAATGTGCAGTTGGCCATGATTCCACTAGATGCAGTGCCCCTGACAGGGATCAGAACATCAGAAGTGTCTACATCAACATCAAATCCAGCAGCTATCCCAGTAAAAATTTCAGATGCCTCTCATAAACTAGTGAAATCTATGGAGGATATGTCCATACAAGGGGTATAAATTAAAAAATTATAGGAGGAGGTAAAGACATTACAAGAACTGAAAGCAATGTTCCAGGCCTCTCATTAGGTAGAAATGCACAAGTCTCAAAGGCTTAGTCAACAACTGCAACAATTGGGGAAAGAAACATCCATGGAAAACACCTTAGCCCAAGCTAAGGAAAACATATGGGCATATATCAACAGATCCATGACAGAGATTTGGCCCTTTATTCAGATCATTTTTTAGGAGCATGAACTAATGAAAAAATCTACAGGAGCCATTGAAAAAGAAGAATTAGGAGAAAATCCAACAGAGGCCACAGAGCTCATCAAGTTTCTAAACTCTAAAAATAAACTGTAGTTAGAAGAGATGGATATTGAGGATAGAATTGAAACCATCCTAGAAATCAAGAAGGTTTTGACCAAGAAAGGCCTCATGTTGTAGTTGGAAGAAAAGTCTCAAGTTATGGACATAGGTGTGCATAGGTTCTTCAATAAGTTTGAGGTGCTACACAAGACAGGGCTTCCTAGATTGTTAGTGCTAAATGAAAAAATGATCACTCTACCTGATTATAACTAGAATTGAAGACAATGGAAAAGGAATGGGAAAATTTTGCATGGATACATGGAAGCATCACCGAGAAAGATTTCATGGAGACATTACCGTTTGACTTGAGCATTCAACATGAAATCAAGCATATCTTCATTACTAAGCCTACTTTTTCCAAGTACACAAAGATGGATGAAATATACAGAAAATTACTAAAGATATCAATCCCAAGTAAAAAGAGGTGGGATAAGCTATGATAATTACTTGAGTAAAGACAAGTTTGATATTTCATCCAACAAGGACTAATAGCTAAGCAAAGTCAAAGAGACAAGTCATCAACAACTTCCACCAAATCAACACCAGAAATCCAAGCATATCTACAAGATTCCTATAGTTTTGTAATTTGAGATTTAATTAGTTTAGATATCTTTCCAAAATATCCTAATCATTTATGACATGATCTGATGTAAATAATTCTATAAATACTTCTCCTTTTGAAGTATTGAGGGTTGATTTTTGCACCCAAGAAAGCTACTGTGTATTTTTCAAGAGGATCGACCAGTAATAAAAAGGACTCTTTCACAGGATTCTCGTGTTAAACTGTTGGTGATTTGCTTCTCTCTTTGTTTAATGTTTTTCATTCTCTATAATCATTGCATGTGTTTCCAATTATAATCATTCAAAGAAATTTAAAGAACATAATTTATGTCAGTATACTATGTTTCTGGTTTTTGAATGATTTTTGTGTTTTTCAACTGAAATCAAGTAAAAGAATTCTTAACTGCTCTTTTTCTTGGTGGATTTTCCTTTCCTTTCTTCCTTCTCATTTCATATAATTTTACCAAATCCAAATAGTTTTTCTACCCTGCCCTATGAAGAAGGTTTATAAAATCTTAAATTGATCTATGTTCTAAAACACAACCCCCATAGCCCAATGGAAATTTAAGCAATCAATCAGCCAAACATTTTAAACAAACAAACAAATCCTGTATTTTCATAACTAGCCTAATATCCTAAATCAAACAAATCTAAATCTTACAGAAAGATCCCTCTCTAAAGCTAGCAAGGATAGATCACAGCTTCCAAAGTGGTTTTGTAGTTACCTCTGTCTTTTATTCTACGACCTCTGGAAATTATAGAGTGATAACATAGTGGCGACCATACTGGGGAAAGAACAAATTTTCCAACTTCTAATTATCTTCCCTAGTAAGAAAACTTTATTTATGGACAATCAAAGATCTAAATCTTAAGAGATAAATGTTCAGAGGTTGTAAAACTTTGTAAATAATTAAGTAGGTTTTTTAAGTTTAAGCTCTATCTCCAAAAAGAATTCACACCAGATCTCATCCTGATCCAAAACCTATAAAGGTTGTAGATAACCCTAAAAATCTGATCAAAAAATAAATTCTAGTAGAAATTCAAGGGAGTAGTATTCATCCTCCTAGGGAAACCTCTCTCCCAGAGAAGTTTGTCACTATCCAAGATATTCAGTTTGATCTACCATTTGAGAATAGTCTATTCAGAACCAAATATGAAATCTTTGTGGATGAAACAATATTATATCAAGCCATTCTCCAACCCAATACACCTGAAAGACACTCTCCTGAATCATATCTTGATCATAAAATCCTTCAAATTTTTGAGAAGTTACAAGATCTAGCATCAGACTTTGATCAAGCTTTGCATAAATCCTACATTCAACCATCTATTGAACTTTCTTCCTTGACCATTTCTGCATCATCTATTAATCCTAAACTGGTCCATCCTATATCTACCAGTCCTACTTCTTCTATATTTTCCACTACTTCTCCAACAACTTCACAAACAGTGACCCAACCTGTCAGAGGAGTCTTTTCTTCTACATCTTCCACAAGCTCATATGTTATTCATCCTCCTATACCAATAATGCAATATATGCTCCCCTCCTTTTGGCTGCTCCTTTACATAATATGCCCCAAGACTATCAAACCAGGATTCCTCAGTTTGATGGCACTGTAACTATGACTACACATCAACATGTTGAAAAGATGAATGACTTATTTGACTTGCAAGAATTAGATGAGGAAGGTGTCAAAATGACACTATTTGCCCAAAGTTTAAATGGACAAGTCAGAAAATGGTTCAAAGCCTTACCAGCTGCTAGTCTGAACGACATCATTGCCTTCCACCAATCATTCCTTAGCAGATGGGAAGTTAATAAGAATCCACTTCAAATTCTATTTGAATATGAAAGTATCAAAATATCCCCTAGGTAAAGTGTGCAAGACTATTGCACTATATTTAATAACATTTATAATGCAATTCCAACCAATATTAAACCCCCACAAGGTCTAGCTTTGATGAAATTCCCTGATGGTTTCGATGTTGATATGTCTTATCAATTGAGAGAAAGAAACCCTACAACCTTGGAAGAGATGTAGAGAGATGTTGTGAGTGTAGAGGAAAATCTATTAACCAAGAGGGATAGACAAAGAACAGAGAAGAGAGTAAGTATAAAAGAAGGACCTTCTACCTCTTCCTCTGATGCTAAACTAGACTCTTTAGTTAGAAATATGGAAAGGATGATGGATAGATTAGATATTGTTGATAGGAATCCTCCTAGAGAAAATAAACTTGTTCCCCAAATCAGAAATCCTAATTTTAGGAGAAATCAACCCCAAATCAGACAAAGAGAACAAAGAGGCCCAAATCAACAGATTAGGCCTCCTTTTCAAGAAAATTATGCTGATGAAGGGGAAGAAACAATTGAGGGCCTTGATGATGTTCACATTAATTTAATGGAAATAAATGATAATGATTCTATTTTTCTCACTCAAGAAGAACATGATCTTTTCCTTCTTTCACAAACAGAAATTGATGAGGAAGAGTTAGATAAAGAAGCCTTTGAAAAATGAAATTATGGAATTCCATAGGAAGTATAACCTAAGGAGTAACAATTCAACTCATAATCCTACTAAGAAAACTTATGATATTAAAAAGACAGTTGACACATCATCCAAGAAAATTCATGATATTCCCCCTAAAAAGAACACAAAATTTTCGACCAAAAGAACCTCTGATTTTGTCTCAAAAACAACTCAAACTGATGTTCCCTCTACCAGCCAACGCAAATATACTTCACAAAAGGATGTTGTTGAGAAACCAGATTTTTCTAACCAAAATAAAACTCAAACATCATTCAACTTTGAAAATGAATTAGCAAAAATTAAGATACCCATTCCTCTAACAAAGTTAATAAATAAGAATTCTTACAGATCACAAGTGATAAAATCTCTTAACATAGAGGCAGGTACAGATACAGTAAATATTGTTGATGATAAACTAGAACTATTATTTGGGCCTGGAGTTGATGGGAAACTTGAAAATGGAGTTGTACCCCCATTCTACAGTATTTTAAACATTCATGAAAAAACTCTACACAATGTCATGCTTGACTCTAGTGCTTCACACAACCTTATGCCTGAAGCTGTTATGGAAAAATTGGGACTTGATATAACTATACCATAGAAATATCTGTATTCTTTTTATTCAAGAAAAGTAAAATCCATAGGTCTCATAAAGGATTTGTGTGTCACTTTAGCACAAATACCAGCCAAGAGTTTGGTAATGGACATAGTTGTTGCTGACATACCTCCTAAATATGGCATGTTGTTATCTCACTCATGGGGATATAAGTTACAAGGAACCCTTCAAATGGACATGTCTTATTCTACCATCCCATTATTTGGTCAAC
Organism: Picea engelmannii; assembly: GCA_009831015.1. Classification (NCBI taxonomy): domain Eukaryota; kingdom Viridiplantae; phylum Streptophyta; class Pinopsida; order Pinales; family Pinaceae; genus Picea; species Picea engelmannii. The sequence continues at coordinate 68,542 of ML808449.1, forward strand.
AGAGGAGATTATATAGGGAAACATTGATGAAATACATGGTCATTAGTGAGGATAAACCACATAATTATCGACCCTTATATTATGTTCACTCAGACCTTGATTCTTTCATTTTGTATAATGATGGAGACATAGGAAAACAAATTGCCAATTTAGAAAATGATGTTTATAACTTTGAAGAAGACAAAACAACTTTTGAAAAGAATGAAACAGTAATGGTGGAATATGGTAAACAAAATGAACCTATGTGGAGCTTAGACTTTGATGGGGTTGTTAGTAAGGAAGGATCAGGAGCAGGTGTGTGGGTTTCAAATTCAAAAACAAATAATCCAGAAGGTCATTCCTACAAGTTAAATTTTCAATGTACCAACAATATAGTTGAATATGAAGCCTTAATGATAGGTTTACAACTTTTAAAGAGGCTTGGTGCTAAGAGAATTTCAATTCGGGGTGATTCTGAACTAATAATAAAACAGATCAAAGTTGAATACTCTGTTAAACACCCAAGATTGAGAGCTTACAAGAATGATGTCTTAGATTTTATAGAATGCTTTACTGAATATGACTTGTCAGCCATTCCTAGAGACCAGAACATTCTTGTTGATGGTCTGGATACCTTGGCAAGTACTTGTAAAATACCATTCATCCTAATCACCAATACATAGTTGAAGTAAAGAACAGACCAGTTGTCCTAGATAACATCAGATTTTGGCAAGTCTTTGGAAATGATGTACAAATTGAAAACTTTTTACAATCAAAAAATGAATTTGAATGTGCCAATATAGATGTTGATTTTGATGATGAAGGAGAAAATGTAGATAAGATAGGTTTAAAAGAAATAAATAAAAAACAAGAAGATATGGACATATTGCAATTAAAGGATAATGTTTTTCCTAGAGGGTTAGTCCCTTTAGAGGAATTGTTTGATTTTGATGATGTATCCAAAAAACCTAAAATTGAACCTACTGGAAAGGAAGTTGAAGATTGTAACATAGGAACTGAACAAGAACCAAATATGATTAAACTGTCTAAATCTTTACCTCCTGCTCAAAAACATAAATACATAGAATTATTCATAGAATTCATAGATGTTTTTGCATGGAGTTACGAAGATTTAAAATCTTATGACACTAGCATTATACAACATAAAATTCCTATAAAAGAAGACCAAATTTTTTTTAAACAAAAACTTAGGAGGATTAACCCAAAGTTGATGCCTTTGATTGAAAAAGAAATAAAAAATATGTATGATGCTAAGATCATTGTCCCATTAACATTTTCTAAATGGGTATCAAATTTAGTTCCAACTAGGAAAAAGAGTGGAGAAATCAGACTGTGCATTGATTTCGGAAACCTTAATAAAGTCTCTCTCAAAGATAACTACCCCTTACCCAAAATGGATCATATTTTGCAGAAGGTAGTTGGGTCCATTATAATTTCTTTGTTAGATGGTTTTTCTAGTTACAATCAAGATTTAGTCCACCTGATGATCAAGAAAAAACAACATTTACCACAACTTAGGGTACTTTCATGTATGTGAAAATTCCTTTTGGTTTAATGAATGTTGGAGATACATTTCAAAGAGAAATGGATATTTCTTTTGTGGATGAACTAGGCAGATTCATTGTTGTATACCTGGATGATATCATTGTTTTTTCAAAAATAGATGAAGAACATTTGCTCTACCTGAGAAGAGTTTTTGAAAAATGCAGGAAAATTATAATTTCCCTCAATCCAAAGAAAACATTGTTTGGCCTAGAAGAAGGAAAACTGCTAGGACATATCATTTCAAAGGATGGAATCAAAATTGATCTCAGCAAGATTGAAGTTATTCAAAATATAGGTCATCTTAGAAACATAAAAGAATTACAATCTTTCATTGGTAAAATAAACTTTCTAAGGAGATTTATCCCTAATCTAGCAGAACTTCTAAGAAATATAACAAACATGTTGAAAAAAGACATTAAAATAAAATGGACCATAGAAGCAAAACATTCATTTGATCAAGTGAAACAAGCCTTAACACAAGCCCCTGTGCTTATCAACCCTGATTTCACAAAAGATTTCCTCCTTTTCTCTTTTTCCTCTGAGCATACTATTGCAACAGTACTATTGCAGAAAAATGATGAAGCACATGAACTACCTATGGCTTTCTTTAGTCAATATTTAAGAGATGTTGCACTGAAATACAACATCACGGAAAGTAATTTGTTTCTTTGGTTAAAGCAATCAAATATTTCAGGGTATACATTCTTCACTCACATATAGTTTCTTATGTCCCAAACTCTGTGGTGAAAGATATTCTGACCCAAAACAGTCCTAATCGGAAAAGGGGTAAATGGATTGTTGTCATCCTTGAATATGACATTAAAATCAAACCTACCAAGCTCATTAAAGGTCAAGGATTAGCTAAATTAATGTTTTAATGTAATTTTCATGCTTTGGATATAAATTGTCTAGCAGCATTGGATGAACAAGAATAAGAGCAGGCGACTCCACAAGTTACATAGGATTTTTCAACCTCTGTCTGGTATGAAAACCTTGTTTTTGTTTTACATCATTTACAAGCTCCTCTTGGTTTGACCAAGACTAAAGATAGGTTTCTTAAACTCAAAGCTATGAAATATTGTATTCTGGATGGAAATTTATATTGGAAGGATGCTGGAGGAATTTTACTAAACTGTTTATTGAAAGATGGGGCTGAAAACGTTATGCGGGAATTTCATGAAGGAGACTATGGTGGACACTTGAACTGGAAGGCTACTACCAACAAAATCCTAAGAGCTAGTTTTTACTATCCAACCTTATTTTCATATGTCCATAGAAGAGTGACCTCGTGTCATAATTGTCAAATATTTGAAGGCAAAAGGAAAATGTTTCCTTTACCCTTGAAACCGATATTAGTTGAAACTCCTTTTCAATAGTGGGGTTTTGATTTCATTGGAGAAATCCATCCACCATCATTAGGACAACACAAATGGATCCTCACAACCACTGAATATTTTACCAAGTGGATTGAAGTTGTACCTACAAGGCAATCAATTGATGTTGTGATTATTAAGTTTTTAGAAATTAAAATTCTTTCAAGATTTGGATGTCCCGGGAAGATCATCACTAACAATTCAACAGCATTCAAATCAAAGAAGATGGTGGAGTTTTGCAGCAAATACCAAATTAATTTAGGACACTCTATTGCCTACTACCCTCAGGGGAATGGATTAACAGAGTCTTCCAATAAAAGTCAGGTCAATATCATCAAAAATTTGTTGCAGGATAACAAGAATTCATGGCACAACAAGTTGGTCAATGCATTATGGGCAGATAGACTTACTACTAAGAGATCAATTGGCATGTCCCCACACCAGTTGGTTTATGGAATGGATGTTGTTTTTCCCACTTCTTTAGGTGTCCATGTCATGAAAATACTGCAGGAAGTACAGGCATAATCAAATGACATCGAGAGGATAATTAATCAGACCATATAGCTTCAGCAGTATAGAGAATATGTTTACCACAAAACTCAAGTGATCCAGGAAAACATTAAGAATATCTATGATAGAATAACTAAGGCTAATGATTTCCAAATAGCAGTGTTGGACCTTGACCATGTTTTGAGGAATACATGGTCATATTTGACCATTTTTGGGACTATGACAGCTAGTCAAAGATGGAGTGCAACGCGAAGCAGAAATTAGGGAAGCAAAACCTATTTTGAGGTCCTATTTAGGGTTTTTGGGTTGATGTAACAGGAAAGGGATGTCGGCCCGTGGGTTTACCCATGCTTAGGCCCATTTTGTAATATATAAATAGATACTTAGGCAATGTAAGTAGAGGGTGGTAGTACATCTATGTGATGTATAGCTAAAGTCTTAGTGCTAGTAACTGGATCTGTGTGATCAGATGTATATTGCAAGTGCTTTGTGCATGATTGTAAGAAGATTGAAAATCTCAATGCAAGTTGTTGTAGTTTTGTGTTGAAGTGCAAGGAAGAAGGATCTAGCGAGCTGCACAGATCTTATGTCCTGTGCGAAGTAAGGGTCATTGAAGCTCTGTGATGTAACCGCTTGACCAAGATAATATAAAGAAGAAGACTTTGTGGATGTAGCCCTAGGGTGGGGCTAAACCACAGTAACTTTGTGTGTTGTGCTATGTGCTTCGACCTGATGCTAAATACCTTGATGTGTTTAGATAGATCTAGTTTTTCTCTGTGCTTATGATATATGAATGAATGTTAGATCTAATATATAAGATGTTTAGTGCCTGATATGGTGAATCCAATCTATCTTGTCATGTCTAAGTGCTAAGTCTTCTTGAATCTAAGTATATACTGTGATGCTCTGTGCTACTTGTGAAGTAAGATAAGGGTTAATTCTAAGTGAATTATCTGTGTTGAGTGTTGTATTAAATATATAATCACAGGTCTGTGTCCCAGCTAAGGTTGCAGACATCTGAGTCCTGCAACCACCCTTGCCTCTACCTCAAGTGAGACTTCATCTGCTTCGCAGGTGTTGCCAAAAGGGCTGGTAGTTACGGTTTTGTTGGTGCTCTCTTGAGCGTGAACCCTGGGTCTGCCCCTATGCCAACAAATGGTTCTGTTGCCAGGACATAAAACTGTGATTGCTGGGAACTAAAGAAGAAGAAGATTTGTGAAAAATAAGCTCTGAATCAGATCATATCTGAAGAAAGGAAGATCATATCTGAAGAAAAGAAGCGAGATCTGAACACTCTGTGCTCTGAGAATAGTAAAAGTGGAAATTTCCGAAAGAAAGAGGTCAGATCTGTAGAAAAGAGGTAAGATATGTAAACTTTGTGCTCTGATAAAGGTAAGAATAGTTAAAAGTCTTAGATCTAAAAAATTTGTGCTCTATATAGGTAAGATAAGTGGAAATTTTTTGTTTGTGAAGCATGAATTTAGGTACGCTTGATAGATTTTGTCCTAGCCTGAAAACTAGGGCATTGTTAGATGGAAGAAAATTTGATAGATCTGATAAGAATAATGATAGATATGTTATACCTATGCATAGAAAGAATGTTTGGACTAACAAATGGATGCAGGATCCTAGAAAGAATTTTTTGCACACTAACTACCATGACCCTAGTGCGTAGTACAGAAGAGGCTGGGGATCATTTAAAAGAAAGAGAGGATTGACCCTATGTTACAATTGCAAAAAAATGGGACATCTAGCTAAGGAGTGCCCTGGTGGAAGAACGAGTTGTCTCATTTGCAAGGCTTTGGACCATGAAGTATTGGATTTCCCTAGAATGATTGCCAGGCTTGAAAAAATGAATCTACGCGAAGAAAACCTTAAGGCAGATCCACAAATAGTAGAAACCCAGAAAGAATCAGAGAAGATGTTACTACAGATGAAAGAAACCTTGAATGATCACCGACATATCAGGCTATCAAAGATCTTCAAAGAAAAAGTATTCATCGAAGTAAGAATAGAAGACTTCGACATTGACTGTGTTCTGAATGAGGAAACACAGGTGAATGTCATGACAGAAAGAACTTGGGAAGCTATAGGGAGACCTACTATGACTCCATCCCTAAGTGGAATAGGGTTATTTAGAGGAAAAATGGTAAACCTATGTGGAAGGCTCACTCGAATATCTATGAATGTCAATGGAATTCTGACAGAGGAAGATTTTGAAATCATCAAATTTATTGAGGATAGTGCCCCTTTTACTATGTTACTTGGAAATCCTTGGATTGAAAGAGATCACGCTAGAAAGAAGGCAGAAGAAAAAGTTTTAGAACAACAGATACAAGAGTTAAAAGACTTCGTGACCAGAAAGATCAGATAGTTGATTGAAGAACAGAATAACAAATCGAAGCCATTTCACACTAGAAACCCAGATTTCAAAGTTATCAGAACGCCAGAGGATTCACAGAAGACTGAAGTCTCCATCGCAGATAAAGAAGAGACGTTATCCCAGAACCCTAAGAAATAACATTAGCAGCGTGAAGTGACTATTTCCAAGGAAAATAGAAATTAGAACAGGAAAAGAACCATTGAGACAAAGCTCACATGAAAGAAATCTAGAAAGTTAAGTAAGAAGAAGGCGAAGATGGAAAAACTATAGGAGAATCCAGATGGAACTTCAAAAAAAGAGAAATTGTAGAATTTGAGCTTTGCTGAGATATCAGAACAGCGACATGGGTCACTTCGCCATGGCAAAGCGATATAGCCATTGGAAGCCAATATGTTCATTCGACTGCCGCTCCGAACGGGTCGAAAAGCAATTATGGGTTACCACTAGACCTTTGGACAGCACCAGAACAGATAGAACGAAGTTAATGAAGGCTCCATGTCCGTAGCAAGCAGACCGTTGTTGAGATTGCCTATTTAGCTCATCACGCCATGCCCAAAGAACACTTTTTCCAATTAAGAAGTTGAAGCTCGCAGATTAGAAAGTGTCTATAGTGATCGTCACACCATTGTTATTTATCCCAGTACAGTGCTTAATACCAATGTGACCCCAATTATTTTCCTTGAGCGTATATGTTCGAAGAGCTGAGCACAGCTGAAGAATCTGTAAGAGAGGTACTCACTAGCCTCAGAACCGAACGAGTCATGTCGGAAACAGGGTTGTCTACAGGTTTACAGGCATCATCGACGAGAGGAATGCAAGCCTCCCCGTCGACTGCTCGAGCAGTAACATCTCGAGCCGGCGCAGAAAGAAGAACTAAGCATAAAGACAACATAAACAATGAAAAGTTAGTACCGTCCATCCTACCTGCTTACATACCCCCTCTGGGCAGTGTGATTAACCGAGACAGCGTCCCTTGAGACTTTGAATACACCCTAGTCACTACTTATATACCAAAAGGAGTACGCACCTACCGCACAGATCAAGACAAGGTTGCGGTGTTGAAGTTTTGCGACTTCAACCTGGGAGACCGTAAAGATTACAATATGCTTTCCCCGCACAAGTACTTAACCAGAACCAAGGGCAAGAATTCCAAGATTGTCCCTCAGCAATGGAAAATGAACCTCGAGCAGTCTACTTTGCTCAGCGTCATGAAAATACCACACTTCGGCATACACCAAGAGTTGAATGCTTGTGTAAAATTATTGCTAGCAAGTTACCATGGAGGATACATGTGGTTAAACCACCGCATAACTGTTGATTCAATGTTGATCAATAGGATCATTGGGCTTAGTATGCAAGGCCCTGATAACCAGGATTACTACCCTGGAAAGACTGCGAACCACGCCCTTTCACAGAAGAATAAAGAAGCTTATGGCAATGTCGAGAAGGGCACATGAGGCTACAAGGTAGCCTCTATCGAAAGTGGCGCAGTACGCCTTGCATGCCAATTGATAGTAGGGAAATTGATACGTAAGAATAGACTAACTCAAGTATCAGGATTCGTAGTTGACCTCACGGGAAAATGCGCAGAGGGACTACAGATGAACTGGGTGAAGTACCTGGTTAACCAGCTAGAGATTGACTACAGAGAAGCCCAGGATAAGGGGCATGAATTCCATTTTAGCTAGCTGCTAATACTGATCGCTTTTGTTGCATGGGAGCTACTGGAAAGCACAAATTTCCTGGACCTTGACCCTTTTGAGCCCTTAGCCACAAATTTCAGTACCTTATGGTACTCGAATGATGTGAACAAGCAGTGGCAATCAAATGTCGTTTTTCATACATACTATAACCAACTAAAAGCATCCATAGGGGGTGAACCTCGCATAACCCCGACCACTTTACAAAGGTTCTGACCTCTAATAAAGTTCATCATGGATCGCCACTTTATATACCTAACTCCACGCGCTGATGAACACCAGGAACAACTTCAGTCCTATTATAAGCTGACAGAAGAAGACCTGGAAGAAATCACCAAGGAATGGTCAGCAGACCTCCTTATCTCAGCAGATCCAGCAGATATGTTCGACATCGATAGCCCAAAAGCTGCGCAGAATACACTTGGGCCCAATAAGGTGAAGAAAACTAAGAAGATAAAGAAAGATGAGGAAATCCAGGACATCGACAGTAGATCTGTAAGGAGGACTTCCACCACACCTGATCACGGAGGTAATAACGAAGACTTCGAAGAAGTTGAACAAAGGCCAGAGGATGAAGTAGAGATCATAAAGAAAAGAAAGGTTTCACCTCCAGAACCTTCCTCCAAGAAGAAGTCGAAAGCATCCGTGATTAAACTGACGACCACACTCACCCCAGACAACTTCAACTTTCTCCTCGTGACTATGAACGAAGCTATCAAAGAGATAACAGAAAAGCAGGTAGCCAAGCAAGAGGCCATGTACAGCAGAATTGAAATCGAGCTCCAAGGAGTAAAGCAAGCACTTCAATCGAGCCGCACAGCTTCCACTGTGTCTCTGCCAGAAGGAACAACAGAAGCAGGAGATGAACAAGTTCAACTCCGTAGGATTGCTGACACAGTCGAAGTACGCCTTCGAAAAGCAGAAGAAGCAACAGTGCAAGCCACCCAGGCCCTAAAGCAAGCACAGGAGGAAATCATAGAGTAGCATCAAGATGCACAGCAATAGAAGGCGTCCATCCAAGCGAAATTTGACCAAGATAGAGAAAAAATCCAAAAGGAGAAGGAGAAACTTCTCGCAAAGCAAGTCGAGATCGAAGAAGTTGTCATTAGAGCATTTTGCTCTGTGACCAGCTTAGAACAGAAGGCTGAATAACCCTTAGATCGTCAAGTGATGAAGCTTGCTGAAGTTATTCAACAACTTCAATAAAGAGTCATGGACTTAGAGCTTCAGATCATCCCAAGCACCCCACAAGAAGAGCGCGACCAATGAAAAATAATTGCCGAGAGTATAGTATAAAGGATTAAAGAACTCACCGAATAATGCAAACAATTAAGTAGAAGAAGTGCACAGATACATGAGAACCTAATCGAGAACCCAGAATTGCATAACTGGAGTCGCAGCTCTAGGAGGCGAAGCAACATGTAGATAGACTTCAGATGTAGTTGAAGGCCCTATCAACCATAGAGAAAATGAAGCGATCCCATGAGCAATGTGTTGCACAACAGTAGATCCACATGATCTAGAGAAAGGTAATGGAAGTAACTCATCAACTTCAACCTTTGCAGGATAAGGCATGTCAGTTATTCTTAGAGATTAAGAACCAAGGAACAGAGCTGGAACAGATCGTGATTACAGCAGAACAATGCCTAGAGGGACTAGTCAATAACGCACTCATCCAGGAGTTCATCGAGCAAGAGGAAATCACAAAGCAGCAGGTTGAAGCGGCTCGAGCCAAACTTGAGGTGTTTGAAGCAGAATTGGTCAGACCTGAGTGACTCGGGATGAGTCACATGTGAGTGTTGGGGGCCTATTGGCCCTTGACCAAGTTTTTAGGAATACTTGGTCATATTTGACCATTTTTGGGACTGCAACAGCTAGTCAAAGATGGAGCATAATGCAAAGTGGAAATTAGGGAAGCAAAACCTATTTTTGGGTCCTTTTTAGGGTTTTTGGGTTGATGTAATGGGAAAGGGATGTCGGCCCGTGGGTTTACCCATGCTTAGGCCCATTTTGTAATCTATAAATAGATACTTAAGCAATGTAAGTAGAGGGTGGTAGTACATATATGTGATGTATAGCTAAAGGCTTAGTGCTAGTAACTGGATCTGTGTGATCGGATGTATATTGCAAGTGCTCCGTGCATGATTGTAAGAAGCTTGAAAAGCTCAGTGCAAGTTGTTGTAGTTTTGTGTTGAATTGTAAGGAAGAAGGATCTAGCGAGTTGCACAGATCTTCTGTCCTATGCGAAGTAAGGGTCATTGAAGCTCTGTGTTGTAACTACTTGACCGAGATAATATAAAGAAGAAGACTTTGTGGACATAGCCCTAGGGTGGGGGTGAACCACAGTAACTTTGTGTGTTGTGCTATGTGCTTCGACATGATGCTAAATACCTTGATGTGTTTAGATATATCTAGTTATGCTTCGTGCTTATGATATATGAATGAATGTTAGATATGATATATAAGATTCTTAGTGCCTGATCTGGTGAATCCAATCTATCTTTCCATGTCTAAGTGATAAGTGTTCTTGAATCTAAGTATATACTGTGATGCTCTATGCTACTTGTGAATTAAGATAAGGGTTAATTCTAAGTGAACTATCGATGTTGAGTGCTCTGTTAAATATATAATCACAGATCTGTGTCCCAGCTAAGGTTGCAGACATCTGAGTCTTGCAACCACCCCTGCCTCTACCTCAGGTGAGACTTCATCTGCTTCGCAGGTGTTGTCTAAAGGGCTGGTAGGTAGGGTTTTGTTGGTGCTCTCTTGAGCATGAACCCTAGGTCTGCCCCTATGCCAACAAGGAGATAAAGTATTGAAATGGGATTCAAGGAAAGAAGAGAAAGGTAAGCATGGAAAATTTGAGAATTTATGGAAAGGTCCTTACATAATCCATGCTTATATAGGAAACAATGCATTCTTGATCAAAGATATGGATGGAGAAGATCTTCTAGATGGACTTGTCAATGGTAGAATGCTCAAGCATTACTTTTCACTAGAATAAAATCATTTCTCACCCAAGTTCATTGTAAATACCATTTTTATTTTTGTTGTCATGAGTGGGCGACTCATATCAGAAGTTGAAGCCTAAAGAGAAGGCCCCAAGATCACGATCAGTTTTCACCGGGTTTACAACTACAATAAAAAAAATCAGATGCTGAAAGTACTGGAGAAGATGATTCAAGGCGACTGGTCACTGGTTCTTGGCACCTCACAGAGAGAGCACCATCCCCATGTGGAGCCATTGTTATAGTCCTATATTTCATAGGATCATATGGTGATTGAATTTTTCTCCTTCAGTAATCTTATATTGTAAATAATATTTCATTTCGCAAATGATTTCCAAAAGAAAAAGAAAAAGATAAAAAAAAAATAGTAAAAATGAAAAGAGGGTATAAAAGAAAAGAAAAGAAAAGAAAAATAGAAAAAAGAGGAAAAACAAGAAAAATCCATCAAAGAAAAAAAAGTTTGAATCATATAGTCTAATCATGATCAAACATTTTAAATTGTTGTTGTTAGGTTAGAGAACAAATTTGGCCAAAATGTCTAATCTTGGCCAAAGTAGTAAGGTAGAGGATTAAATTAATCCAATAATTTAAGTTGGATTGGTGAGTTAGATGATAGGTTAGGTAAGTTGTCTTTTCAAAGAAATTTGAAAGGGTTTGGACATTAAAATTCACCCTTAAGTGTTGAAATAGATTAGTTTAGCATAGGAAAATAAATGGAATTGCAAAGAATTAAAAAAAAAAAAAAATCTTTGCTTTTATGGCACATTTTTTTTATCCAAAGGTGGAAGTTGACAAGACATTTTGTCTTGTAGCGCATAATATTCGCGCTAATCTCCGTCAGCAACACCATCCCATACCTGATCAATGGCCATCACTTGCTTTCTTCCCCCCCTCCCCCGGACCTACCTACCTTTATTGGTGGAAGGGGGTCCGAAAAGTAGTTTTCCCCACCAAGGTCCCACCTAATGTGGTGCGTCCTCAGTGTTTCTCACCCCCTCTTATTTCCACTTACCACCGACCCCCCCCCTCCAAAATCCGCCAAACCAAATCCTGATACCGCTCACTCTCCCCGCCATTGCTATCATATCCCTACATGCCACCTGTCTCACACTTCATACCCGTTATCCAATTAAATCTTTCCCCGTGACCGTTAGTTGTCCCGTAACGGCCCCATTCCATAACTGGTATCCACTATACATATTAAAACCCCCCATTTTCATCTTGTTACACCAATTTTCGAGTAAAACACCGTGAAGATCGTGCCAAGCTAAGTTGTTAAACTGCCTCCACCATCTCTCACTGCCAACATGTGCATCTCTTTTCCGGTAATTACACTATCACCATCCTTTATTTTTCATTCTATCAATTATGGCTCCAAAGGTCAAACCTTCCAACACATCCGAGAACCCTATGATTCCCCCTCATGTCGACATGAACCACATCCCTCTGGAAGGCAGGGACTACAAATTTACAGAGTCGGGGTGCGAATTCGATTTCTTTGAATTGCACTCCTAGCTAAAAGAGATTTTCCTCGACCAAAGCAATGAAATTGGACTCTGGGAGTCCAATTTTCCCTTGTATATGTTTCCTCAGACTTATCATTTCCAAGAATTTGTCCTCATATGCCAAGCCAATTACTTTCCCGGCCAAATAGCCATTGTCTCTCCCTCTGGTGAGATATTGTTCACAATTACCTCTAAAACCCTTGACCAAATGTTACAAATTTCTAAAAATGACTCAATCACCCTGTTATTTGTCAAAGCCCTAAATGAATTGTACTAGAAACTAACTTTTCCCCAAAGAGCCCAGATATTTGAAATCTTCATCCTTGAAGATGCCCAATTACCCAAGAAGAATCCACCATACCCCTCTTCCATTTTTACATTGAAAGCAAACCAGATCATATCCATGCTATCATACATGTTAGGTTATATCCATGTTAGGTTTTATGTCCATATTTTCTACAGAAGAAAAGGTTACAGTGAAGTTCAATTTCATCCAATTCCTAGATGATAGCATCCATGAGCAATTCCTTAAATTTTCAACTGAAGGAATTTTCAAATACTTGTCAATATTGGTTTATATATTCTTATTTTATCAAGCAGGCATGTTTCATTTTGCACTTCAAAAGTTAAATGAGCAAGGAATCCCACAGTCAGTCATATTTTGGACCTCATTGGTGAGGAAGAACTCAACAAAGTACAGCTTCAAGGATTTCATTGACCAATTCATCCACCCATCCATTTGTTTGTTGAACAGGACAACAGAACCCAGGATTAGTGAAGAAATTCAGAAGGTTTTGCACCTATCTGATCAGGCCAAGATAGGTGACTAGTATTTATACTAGAACTACTCAGAGATCAGGGTGTATGGATGTGAGTTGCCACCACAAAATTTACCTAAATACCTCCCAATGAGTATTTTTGCATTGGAATATATAAGGAAAATGATTAATTCATATGAAATTCACTTTGTGGCAGTAAAGAAGAAATCCCAATTTAGAATCAAAAATCAAATCGGGCCTTTCATTTGCAACAATAGAGCAGCAAGAGAAGAAGCAGACAATCTTTTGAAACAAATAAAGTTTCCTTTAAGCTTCACTTGGTCATATGACCCATTTGGCATCATTTATGAACTCATGATCAAACAAAAGACCACTCCCAATGTGCACACACAGAGGACAAAGGTTGAAAGGTATATGAACCAGGATGAATGGGAGGACAACACATTGCAAGAACCAGAGGAGTAGCCTATCTCTATAACCACTTCACAGACTACTACACCTCAAAAGCAAGAATAGAAAAGATCAAGGAAGGAAGTTTCTCCTTCAGTCACATAGGTATCAGCTGAATATTTTCAAGTATACAGAAAGAGGCTTAAAACTAGTCACACTGCAGATTTGTTGAAGGAGGGAGAAACACAGTCCACCATAGTTTTGGAGGGACCACATTCTTCAACCCAATAAGAAAGTTTGTTTTTAGGTTCTCCATCATAACCAACATCTCAAATAAATCCAGACACAACTCTGATAGTTGAATCAGTTCATGGAAAAAAGCAGTCAAATATTTTTGACAAATATGAGGAAATCAAGCAAAGAAATAAGCTTCTCAATAGCAACACTTACACTCAATTTTGGAATAACACCTCTACTGCTCAGCACGGGTTGTTGTCATATTTTGAAATAGAGAGGGGAATAATGTAAATGGAATTCTTACAGGCACAGGTTCGCCATCCAAAGACAATAGTAGACTACAAAAAGATTGTTTTTGAGTTTGATATAAAAGATGTCCATCTTGTGGACCAGATGGATATGAATAGATAGACAGGGGATATGATCTTTTCAACTCTAAAAAATACCTCAATTATTGCTTCAAATTGCAGGTATCCCTGAATAATATCCAGTCCCAATTAAAGCTTGAAAAGATATCATCTTTGGTCAAAGATACTAAGATCAAATCATTATAAGAGATAGTTCTCAAGATTGGATATGATCCAACAAATGTCAAAGTAGAAAAGGAATTGATAAAGAAAAAGAATGTTGATATAGCATCACTCAGAAAACAACTAAAGCTTCCAGCCACAGAATATTCACAAACTAAAGAAGTGGTTGAGATAGAAATCCAAAAAGAGGAGATGTTAAAATTGATCATGGAGCAGAATGCACAAATAAGGGAAATGGAAGCGGAGATGGACAAGTTGATTAAAGAAAATGAGAAGAATGTGCAACTGGCCATGATTCCACTAGATGTAGTTCCCCTAACAAGGATCATAACAGTAGAAGTGTCTACATTAAGAACAATCATGTTAGCACTGAAAGTCACCCTCAGATTGCGGGAGGATAAGCCCAGTACCCATCAGAGTTTTTGGTGGATGTTGGTTTTATATGATTGGTGGTCAATAGACAAAACTCAATATATGAATGATGTTCAACACAGAACTAGACAAGAAATGCACAGGGAAGTGGGGGCCATAACTAAATTCAGTCAGTGAATTGAGTTTAAGTGTGAGCAAAAGGAAGACTTAGTAAGAAAGGTGGACAAGACTGCTATTGGCATCAGGCCTTCAAACAACTTGGGGATGAAAAACTCAAACTCAAGATCACTCTTAAGATCATGCTTTAGACACTGAAATATGTCAAAAAAACACAGTCAAAAATACACAATGATCAAACCTACATCACCATGCAGCTACAACAACTCGTCTAGATCCTCCATGCCCAAGCCATTTAGTGTAAGAGAGGAAAATATCACAAGGAAGATGACTAAAATTGGTCATGATACCATTGCAATCAAACCTACATTACAACAGCATAACAACCCTCGACTGGATCTTCCATGCCCGAATGTTTTAGCACAGTTTTTACAAAGATATGAAAAGAGGCTAACTTCTATTAATCTGAAAGTCTCAAATCTGATACATAACCAAAGAACAGTTCTGGCATCAAAACATTACAAAATAGGGAGCTCTGCTAAACCAGTTGACCCCTTAACAAAATATTAAAACTATCTATTTATACTCAGAACAATACGCCACTACCAAGAGTGAGACCTGGTCACTACAATCAAAGCTTTGTGTCGGTGAGTTCTTCTGTCAAACGGAACGTGCACCCCTCTATCAGACAGAGCTCATATCGGCATGGGTTTTGCAAAAAAATCTGCCCACATGGGTACCACGGGCTGACGGTTCAGTCCCCACGGTCGGGCCTTCCATGCCTTCCATTTATGGAGTGATATGAGGTTTCAACCACCAGCTCTACTTTCATTAACTAGCTTTCCTCAGAGATTGAATGAGATTTAATGCTCAAGGAGCAGCCACATGTTGCTCTTGGATAGGATGCCATATACACATGTAATTTTGGGGCCACTCAGAGGTGGTTTGGGTTCATACTGCTTTTGGGTCCACAATCCCCCAAATTTCACCATGCAACGCATTCGCCATACCATGGTTTCAATTGCGGGACTGCTCAAGAAAATTATCGTCTGAGCATGTTGCATCCCTGCAATGAATTGTGGCTGTAGATTTGGTCCTGATATGAGATCTGGGCGCACCTGTTAGATTTAGTGCCACTGTCAATCTTAACCGCCCACCAACTTTACAATCCACCAAACTGTGCCCTAGGGGGGATGCTACTTTTTGACGTTGAACAATAACACCTCCCAAAAGATGATCTGACGTGGCGGCCTAACGTCACCATGCTAATGTGTCATGAAAGAGAAGTGACATGTGTCACTAAGAAATAAGCGAATGATATGCCCATGGCTGCCTGGACTGAGTTCCACATGTCACTGCCGAAAAGGTGCCTGGTGCCATGATCGATGAGTGCACCACATGTCCATACTGATGACTACCATGTATCCTCTTAAATCGATGGCTGAGATCTCCTTCGGGTCTCCGGGCTCCTGGAAAATCAACACTCAAACTTATTTTTTTCTTGAAGCAAAACATCCGAGGCTAGGGCTTTGATGACGTGTGGCTTTCTGGATTTGGATGGCCGAGATCCACTTCGAGTCTCCAGGCTCTCAGAAAACCAAAGCTCAAATCTCACTTACTCTTCCATGCACTTTTACCCAGAGCTGTGGATTTGACGACACGTGGCTCTTGCTGATCAACGACCCAGATCCATTTCGGGCCTTCGGCCACTTCAGCAGCTTCGAAAAATTCAGTGCTTGGACTCTTCGGGACTTCGGGCTTTGGATCTTTGGGATTTCTAAGTATTTCTCATTTCAAATCTCCTGAAGCTCATTTCCCGGAAGGCTTGGATTGACTACCACATGTCCCCTTTAAGATCAACGATTCATATTCACTTCGGGGCCTTTTCCCTCTGGTGCTATAATTCATGCAATTTTTCACTCCCGAACGCCCGTGAGTCGTTGATCTGGATTGATCTTGGAATATTCATCGTTGAAATATTAAAACTACCTTCTTCTCATGCTTCAATCATGAAGCAAACTATTCAAAAAGTTGTGCTTTGTGTTCATGGTTGCAGCCTGCATGATTGAGGATTCAAACGGTGAGCTGATAAAATAGGGAGACCAGTGATTGAAACACAGGATACGAGAGCTTTCCCTTGGAGAAAAATAGAGGGTCTTGGGTCCATTATTCACTCGGGTAATATATTTAAGGAAAACCAAGGCACACAAACGAACAAGGGAAAACAGAGAACGATTTACAAGCTGAAGGGGGGAAAACTTAAGATTTGGCCTGCAACAAGGATAGAGACAGGGAAATACTATAGACTCAGGTATACCGATACACACCTATGGCCCTTGAAAACCTTATGTGATAACAAATCCCAACAATTATCCTAGTACAAATTTCATATGCCTTTAATAAACTAGTGAAATCTATGGAGGATATGTCCATACAAGGGGCAGAAATTAAAAAATTACAGGAGGTAAAGACATTACAGGAACTGAAAGCAATTTTCCAGGCTTCTCATCAGGTAGAAATGCACAAGTCTCAAAGGCTCAGTAAACAACTACAACAATTGAGGAAAGAAACAACCATGGCAAACACCTTAGCCCAAGCTAAGGAAAACATATGGACAGATATCAACAGATCCATGACGGATATTTGGCCCTCTATTCATATCATTTTTTAGTAGCATGAATTAATACAAAAAGCTAGAGGAGCCATTGAAATTATCAAAGAATAATTAGGAGAAAATCCAACAAAGGCCACAAAGCTCATCAAGTTTCTAAACTCTAAAAATAAACTGGAGTTAGAAGAGATGGAGATTGAGGATAGAACCGAAATCATCCTGGAAATCAAGAAGGTTTTTGTAATGATCCCAAGCCATTATGCAAGGATCATCACTGTTTTGGTGTCTTTTTAAAACTTTTTCTGAGTGAGGTATTTCGTCAAACACTTTGTTGATCTACTTTTTAGATGTGTTTATATGTGTGTATGCAACAACTAATATAA
This sequence comes from Picea engelmannii, assembly GCA_009831015.1. Lineage (NCBI taxonomy): Eukaryota > Viridiplantae > Streptophyta > Pinopsida > Pinales > Pinaceae > Picea > Picea engelmannii. The sequence goes on from ML808449.1 coordinate 85,985, forward strand.
AGAGATAACCATGGAACATACCTCAACCATATGCAATAAGATAGACAAGCCAAAACATCTCAATTCTTCTTTATTCATAAAATAGAGAAACCTGCTACAATGAAGATGCCGATCTGGAATGATCAACAGATGGCCAAGAAGATAGACAATAGATAAGAGCTGCTACAAAATGCTCTGGCTAATACAAAAGATACCTCCAAAGGTTGAATAAGAAATGAATATCAATACAAGTAGATCTGAATGCCAAACTCTCCAGCTGAAGAATGCCACACTCCAATAGAAGGTTGAACCCCTCAATAACTCGGCCCTGCTGCCAAAAGTGTCCAATCACCCTAAGAAATATGCCAACTGATAGATCGGATGATGGTAAGAACAACCCAGGTGCCCGAATCTCCAAGATCCCTCTCAATATCTGTAGATCTGAAATCCCCCACTAAATGGTGCGCCCCACTGGATGACTGAAGCCCTAGATAATTCGGCCCTGCTGAAGGAGGCTTCCAAATGCTCTGAAACTCTCCAGAAATATATATCAGGACACTGCAAGTCACTAGGTGAAGTCTCAAGGTCAGATCTGAAGTGTAACCCCTCCAAACGGACTAGATCTGGATCTCAAAAACGCCCTCCTTCTCTTCAATTCGCGCCATTGCTCAAGAAATAATCTGAGCCATAAAACTATCTCAGAAAGCACTAGATCTGATGTCCAAGGCTCTGTAATGAAAACCCAAGTGATAGAATCCTCAACGGCCTTGCCAATCTCCTACAACGAATCTCTCTCCAAGGATGGTGCGCCCTCCTTGCTGGAAACCCCCAATGGTGCGCCCTCCTCCTCTTCCTGTGCCTATGGCTGTGTAGAACCTCCTGCACTGATGTAGATCTGACTAGAATGGTGTGGGAGAGTATTGCATCTCTGAGACCAAGCTTGGGACAAGCTAGGTGGAATATTTCACCACCGAATCGTCCTCTAGGGTTTGTTAAGTCAAAACCCTCAAAACCCCCAAGAGATGGGCCCTCTAGCTAAAGCCAGATATCAAACTGATAAACATACATGAATCCATGAGAAGAGGCCCTTGCCTTTCCTTTATACTTTTTGGCTCACCTTTTCCCTCCAAAGTGACTTTCATTTTATTAATATTTAATTAATTAATTAAATCACTTTAATTAATTAATTAACCTTTTTACCTTGAAAAGCTCATTATCTCTCCTTGTGGCTTCCCTGGCCAATGAAAGTCACTTCTAGCCATCCCATCCTATAGTGTTTCTCCTCCCGATTTCAATGAGCTATTACACTGAGAGGTTCCTTCAAGTAATGTCCCCAAAATGACCTCTTCAGTGAATTCCATTGACTTATAACTCAAAATAGTCAAAATCCTGGAAATCGTCGGAATGCAACGAAACCAAAGCCAACCTATGCAAAATGGCTCATAATGATGGAATATGATCATCAATGCAAGCTGGACCCCAAAATGCCTCTCAAATACCCCTTTAGTCGCTATAGCATCCATATGGCTACTCTGGTCATCATAAATCTCTGCCCTGTGATGATGTCCCAAAGTGGGGACATTACAGTTTTGACCAAGAAAGGCCTCATGTTGCAGTTAGAAGAAAAACCTCAGGTTATGGACATAGGTGTGTAGAGTTTCTTCAGTAAGTTTGAGGTGCTACACAAGAAAGGGCTTCCTGGATTGTTAGTGCTAAATGAAAAATTGATCACTCTACCTGATTACAACCAGAAATTGAAGACAGTGGAAAAGGAAAATTCAAAGTTTTGGGGGATACATGGAAGCATCACTGGGAAATCTTTCCTAGAGACATTATCGTTTAACTTGAGCATTCAATGTGAAATCAAGAATATCTTCATTACTAAGCCTACTTTTTCCAAGTACACAGAGATGGATGAAATATAAAGAAAATTGCTCAAGATATCAATCCCAAGTAAAAAAAGGTGGGATAAGCTATGTGAATTACTTGAGTAAAGACAAGTTTGATATTTCATCCAACAAGGAGTAACAGCTAAGCAAAGTCAAAGAGACAAGTCATCAACAACTTCCACCAAATCAACACCAGAAATCCAAGCATATCTACAAGATTCCTATATTTTTGTAATTTGAGATTTAATTAGTTTAGATATCTCTCCAAAATATCCTGATCATTTATGACAGGATATGATGTAAGTAATTGTATAAATACTTCTCCTTTCGAAGTATTGAGGGTTGATTTTTGCACCCAAGAAAGCTACTGTGTATTTTTCAAGAGGATCGACCAGTAATAAAAAGGACTCTTTCATGGGATTCTCATGTTAGACTGTTGGTGACGTGCTTCTCTCTTTGTTTAATGTTTTTCATTCTCTGTAATCATTGCATGTGTTTCCAATACTAATCATTCAAATAAAGTTAAAGAACATAATTTATCTCAATATACTTTGTTTCTGGTTTTTGAATGATTTTCATGTTTTTCAACTGAAATTAAGTAAAAGAATTCTTGACTACTCTTTTGCTTGGTGTATTTTCCCTTCCTTTCTTCCTTCTCATTTCATATAATTTTACCAAATCCAAACAATTTTTCTACCTTGCCCTGTGAAGAAGCTTTATAAAATATGAAATTGATCTTTGTAATAAAAGACAAACCCATAGCCCAATGGAAATTTAAGCAATCAATCATCCAGACATTTTAAACAAACAAACAAATCCTGTATTTTCATAACTAGCCTAATATCCTAAATCAAACAAATCTAAATCTTACAGAGAGATCCCTCCTTGAAGCTGGCAGGGCTAGATCCCAACTTCCAAAGTAGTTTTGTAGTTACCTCTGTCTTTTCTTCTACAACCTCTGGAAATTACATAGTGATAAAAGTTACAATGTTTTGGGAAAACATAAGGATCCTTAGTTTCAACCCACATTTTTTTAGAGTTAACACATATTATCCCACTTTCACGATCTTCCTTTACATTTCTTCAGTCAAAGGTTTCCCACCACTCGCAACAAAAAATAACACGTTGAAAAGATGACAATTCTACTTGCATGACCTCTTGTATCTTTCCAATGTAACCTAACATCCCCTCTATTATCTTTTGATCACAGTGCATAGCACAACCAGATTGGTCAAAATCGACCTCCACTCCACAATTTTGTGTGATGTGTCCATATCAACATACTCAGTGTGAAAATGATGTCCATATGCCCACATAGATGGGAACAAATGCACCTGTAAAAATGTGAACAAGGGACAGTGTCATGTGTCTAATAACCCAAGAATTAATAAAAACATAATACACATTACAATTCAAATGTGCAATAATATAAATTGAATGTGGTACTCAAAGAGGTTTTTACAGAGTTGTTGCATCTAATCCCTACGTTTAGTACATCTAGATCTTCTCAACGTGGGTTACGACCAGACACCACATATTTCTCTTGTATCTGGTCAGCCACCCAACTGTTGGGACATATTTTTGGCATATTTTATTTCAAACGGTCAGGATAAGGCATGCTTCTACCATTCAACCATCTAAATGATTTCATGCCACTGTCCCATTTCCTTCTTTTCTCTTCATACAATGCAACCCATGGTTTTGTTTCCTCCGCATTGTAAATAACGAATTTATCAATGGCATCAATTTCTAAATTCACTGATGTATACAAGAATTCAAAATGAATAACGTATGATACCAAATACATATTATCAACTTCAGTGTAAATATTTGCTCTGTACAAATTTGAAAAAATATAAGTGACTTGGTCTTTATCAAGCACCTTTTTCGTTCATTTGGAGTATCTCCCCTTCCCTTTTTTCCTCATCTCGTTGGTCGTACCAAACCATTTCCCCTAGTATGTCATCAATTTTCTTGTTGTACTCACTGACATAATAGAATGACTCATATATTATGTACCCCTATGCCATAGATCCCTTTGGTTTTTCCCTTTTTCAAACAAACCACTTCAATTTTTTCATGTACCTCTCCAAGAAGAACATCCAACGACATGAGAGCAGCCCAGCTAATTCAACCTCATTAGGTAGGTGAATTAGAATATGGACTTGCAAGTCCATAAAACTCATGGGTAGTTCCTTCTCAAACATACAAAAAATCTCAGCTATCTCTCGATGCCAACATGGAATGTTAGCCATATGAATCTCCTTTGATGTGATCCAATGTACAAATGCAAATAATTTTGATATGGCATGTTGCATGTCCTGGGGGAAGTCATGGTTGACATAGCCATGCATGAGCAAAGGATAATGACACTACAAAATAGACACACACATCATTAATTGACATAAAACTGTGAGTGCATAGCATATTTTTACCAATAGTATAAAAGAAGAATCATGTATCTGACATACATACCCTTAGAAGGATTAGATGATCATGTGATTTCAACCCTGATAAATTCCCTTCTATAGTGAAGCAACTTCATAGATTCATTCCTTATAAAGAAGGTGCTTTCACATCCAATATAACATATTTCTCCATAGAAAGATCATCTTTCTTAAAAATCCATGGGACATCACCTTCTTTAAAATACCAAGAGGGACGAGCCTCTCCTCTAGTTTATTTTCTTGGCCAATGTCTATTTTTAGTATTTGACGCAATAAGGTCTCTCCTAACATCCAATGTGTCACTTTTATTTCATGATATGTGCCTCCATAAAGAAGATGCAACATTTTATAATATATGCATGGGATCTAGTAAGTGGCCAATCTTAATATGCTCCCAATATGGAAGCTCATAAAATACATATTTCCTTTTCATCCCAATGGGAATTTTCTCAACATAGGTGTCAAAAAACTCAAGATCATTGAACATAGGTTCCCCATTTGAATCAAATAAGTCTACCATTTCCTTCTCCTTCTTGTGTCATATTCCCTAATCTAATATTTCAGTGTCATTATTTTAGGTATCTGGGTTCTCTTTAGTTTACCATTGAAAGCAGATGCAACTCTTCTATAAGGGTGGTATTCTGGGAGGAATACCCTCAAGCATTCATACACAGACTTCCATAGGTGGTTGGACCACCTAGCCTTTATATAAGGTCCACAAAATTTACATTCATGATACCCTTTTGTTACAATACATGTGATGTTATTGTATAGAGAACATGTTAGTGTCAAAAATATAGTTGCACCAAATTAAGTATGCCAAATAAAATTACAGATATAAAAGAATCAATCAACATTCTTACGAAAGAAAACTCTTATTCCTAGATATTCACGTGTGGTGTGCGCATATATGGCATACAACATAAAATACCTTTCCATTGGGATGGGTCTTGATACATCATATACATGCATCCCTTCCCGTGATTGCTTAAATTCATTGATCAGTGGTTGGAGGTAGACATTCATTATATTCACTTGTCTTCTACTTGGGACTATAAGAGCCAGCATAATATGTCCATTCTTCACAAACAACCATAGTTGGTGTTTTAGATGGAATACAGGTTAACTCCATCCATGGCTATGCTCAATCATAGGCTTTTTACTTCATCTTTAAATTTATCGTGCCATGTATCTTCTACATGCTTCACGACTATTGAATTTTCTAGGAATTGCATAACTCCTGACTCACTTCTATATGAGGCATGTCACCCCTACAACACGGATAATTGTTTGCAAAGAAAGATATTTTGAACCCTTGGAATTATAGGCATGTGCCTCAATATATTATGAGGACCATGTGTCTTACCCTTGTTTTCTTATTTACAGTACATGTCATGCCCACATTCTCGACATATCTCTTTTTCTACATATTTGTTTATGTATAGAATACAATCATTTGGACATGCATGGTATGATATGTACTCAACACCCAACATTTTCAACATTTTTTTTGCCTATGCATAGCTATCAGGCAATACATTATCACTTGGAAGTACCTTTTCTTTCAGTAACCTGCAATTAGTGGGAAATAGAAATGTACATTGTCATTAAGCGTGAATAAAATCAAACATTTTCTTCCTTCATTGTGTGACAATATTCCTTAAAAAAATAGGGGACTTAATGGTTAGTTACCTCAAAGTGTCGAGAAATACATGTTCGACATACCATACATTGATTTCAATTTGTACAGTAACATTATTGTCCCTATTTGGGTAGACCTTGACCCTTGTCGACAAAAGAGAGGGGTGGTGCAAGCATATTTCAATTTTTTGGAGAAGGTATCTACGAAATCAACATCATCCCCTAGTTCATTTTGTTGAAATGCATGTAACAACATTCCCTCCATGGCTTGGGTATCTCATAAGAAATCAACCATATCAATCTCTGTATCATTGCCTTCTTCCCCAACATGGGAATAACTAATGTTATTGTAGAGGTTTTGAATTGGTGACTCGTGATGTAGTGGGCATTAAATAGGTGGTTAATTCAAACATTCTTGGTATGCATCCTCTGCAAATTGTGCTCATTTAACAACATCATCATGAATTGACATTGTAGTGGGGTGCAACGATAGATGGTAGATAGGTCACTCATCGTCAGAATATTGATTGTAAAAATATTGAACATTACTTAGATAATATTAGTAACAAAATGAATTCAATATGTTCAAACATTATACCAAACATTTATTAGAAGCATGAAATTTTCTTCCCAATAATAAGCATGCAACTAACCACTTTGTAAAAAAATTGTTGAATTAAGCCATACATTTACATTAGTTCCATTGAAAATCCAAAAATACAATTACTCAATCATCTTTTTCTTACGCCCCAATGGTTGTGTACATAAAGAGATCCAATTCATAGTGTATGATCGTTGACTCGGGCTGGTTGTTGGGAGATGGCTTGTTACGATTGGTAGGGTATATAAGCTATTGATTTTCATCAAACATCTGCTTACGATATATTTCTCCTAATAAGAGCTTGCAGAATTTTGGGACTATTGGAATATCTTGTGCATCTGAACTCGATCCTAAATATTGATCTTGCAAAATTCAATGAACAATTATTCAATTGCACCTACATAAATAACATAAATTCATCGAGATAAATGAATTATAAATAAAATATAGACTTAATACAACCGGTGGGGGAGAACTTGAAGGACTAACAATGATATGGAATGAGCTGGAATATGAAGAATTGACCATTTGATATTATAATTCTTTTTTTCCCACATTTGAGCCAAAACCATCATCTTGGGAAGCACAGAACAATACAACTTCAAACAAAAATTCAAATGAATTTTAAAAGTTAACGGTGTACCAAATTATATTATGACGCCTCAGTGCGTATCCATACAACAACTGCACCGGTGCGGTGATTTATTATAAGAACTGAAGAGTGGCCTCCATTAAAGCCTCTACAAAGCAAGACCTAAACAAATTTTAAATGCAGAGGTTTTCATTTGCATTTTTTTAATTAAATTGTTTGTATGTGCGTTATTACTTAGGAATCGCACCAGTGCTAGCGCACTATCTAACAAAGTTACAAAAAAATAACACGGACCTTTATTTGTGGTTGTTCACATTTGAATTTTATTTGTTAGTGTGTTTTTCATATATACCACATTGATGCGTTTAATAATGTAGAGCGCACCATAAAAATCAAGTTACGATAAAAAACAACGAGCACATTTATCATCAATACATCAAAATATAAAATGAAAAAATAAGCAATAATTTCAATTTTTCTAAATGTATTTGTTTATAAAAAAATAAAAAATAAAACTATTAATTTTTTCATTCTTTTGCCAAATTTTAGAGGGGAGATTTACAAACAAAGTCTTCGGAGTGGGTGGATGTTTTTGAAGATCCAATTTTGAAAGGGATCACCGTAGATCACGCACGAATCTACATAGGAGAAATTTCAGGTATATGATTTCATTATATTGATCATATTAATCTTTCCCCCATTTGATTCAAGCAATTTTCATTGCATTCCCAAAAAATAAAAGGGTTTCATAGTTACCTTCAGTATTGGAAGCTCTAAATTCCTTGTTCTTTCTCTTGCTTTCCCTCTCTATATTTCACAGTGATTTTTTTAAGCAAAATATTTTTATAGGTTTTATTTTCTTATGTATGGGGCGTTTGGTATCCATTGAAATGGGACCATTGATTGCATGGATCTCAAACCAGCCTGTCGTTGTCGTTATTTTTCAAAAAAAACTACGTGGTTCAAGGTGCACACTATACCAATATAGAACATCATTGCCCATATTCATGTCAAGGGCACTATTGAATTTGAAATTAAAATAATGTTTTTTGAAAAACGCCTTCGTTGTCAGCAGTGCACATTTTACAAACAAAGAGCATCGGTGCGTGTTATCAGATAAAAAACATCACTTAATTTAAAATGGAAGTATTTTTGTTTTTATATGGAAACTGTCATGTTTTAAATTTGTTCATGGGTCGGTAGTAGACGATGTGTAATTAACACTACTTAATCACCGGTGTGTTTATTAATTTATAAATCACCGTGTGAATACAACAGTTTGTAAAACATTTTCAATTTCGCAAGCACATTGCTATCATATAGCGATGCGTATACATATGTGTAATGCATTGGTGAATATAAATATGTGTAATGCACTAGTGCATACTTATTTACTATATGCATTGGTACGTACTTATTTACTATACATGTCAATATCTTTTGTTGTAAAAAACGTAGTTTTTATATCTGATGATTCCTAGCTTTTGTTTTTTCAAGGAGATTATGAACATTCCAAGGGACAAACAAGGGGAAAACCAATAAATTCCCGTAGGGATGTCAAAAAAAGTGTACAAGGAGATGGTAAAAGAAATGAACATAATTGCATCGCACGAGGAGCCATCCCAACAACAATGTGCATCAAAAGTATGTAGACATTGATTTATTCTTTTATGTACATTGAATTTAATTATCGCATGAAATACTAATTTTAAATTACTTTACTGCAAAAAAAGAAAAAAAAATGGAACCCATTCAACACATAAGACAGGACAACTAGGAAGAAATGGGTTGATCGCAAATTTTGTGAGTACTTACGTTTTTTACCTTACTTAAGATTCCATATTTTTTACGATCTCCGTATTTAAATAATTAATTTACACTTTTCCATGGATGTCTTCTAATAGGTGTTGAAATACAAAGAAGAGACAATTGAAGAATTGATCGACATTGTGTTAAGTATGGATTGTGAGTATATGTTCAAGTATCAAGATTTAATTGAACAATTTGTAAGTAGCTATGTTGTTTAACTTCCCTCATTTTATAATTAATGGAACAACAAGAAACCTTTATATTAATTATATCAATTATGCTTTGTCATGGTGTATTAAACATCTAGGACACAAAGTATGGAGTGCTTCCAACATAAGAGATTTTGAGAGATGGCATGCAACATGACTTTGAAAGAATATGTATTGCTTACGAAACACTCGCTGGTATGGTATGTTTTTTTTATTTATGAAATAATGTATATTCTACTATATATATATATATATATATATATATATATATATATATATATATATATATATAT
>ML808449.1:118539-144854 GCA_009831015.1 Picea engelmannii
GATTTCTATTAATGAAAGAAATGTACAGAGACTGTAAAAATACAGAGTGAAAGACTCGCTAGAATGGTGGGAGCTTATCTCTGAGAAGAGATGTGACGGCTACTCGCATTCGCAAGAAGATGATTACAATGAGGCTCTGAAGGAATTTTTACAATAAATGGGAATGAAAAAATTCCTAGACATCCAAAAACCTAACCCTAGGAGATGAAGCGCCAAAAGTCATGTGGGCCCCGTTTGGGTAAGTTAATACATCAACTTCCTGGGGTCGTAACTTTTGCATACGATCTTCGTTTTAGGCGTATGATAGCTCGTTGGAAAGGTATCGTCAAGGATATTCATTTTGAGGGCTCAATCATGCCTTTGGTTATCACTAAGAACCTTTATCTTGAAAAACCTTCATTTGGGCCCTCAAAATGGCCCCGAAAGTTAAAAACTGTTAAAAATAGTAAATTGCCAAATTTGCTAGAAAATTGTTTTGAGCCAATCGGAAAAGGTGGTTTTGCCACCAATATTCACCTGGATCAAATTCCATTGAGCCAGACATGACACAATAAACAAACTCATAAAATACAAAAGCCCCAATGGGAAGAGACAAGGTTCCTTTGAGAGTGCATCAGATTTCTTTTTGAGTTCCATGTAAACATGCCTAAAAGAGAGACATTCAAAGGAATGGATTGTATCCTGGAGTAGACGACCCATACTTGCATTCACCATTGAAAATTTCTTAGAGGCCCAACCAGTAACTAACTTTAAGTCTCCCAGTGCCTGTGATTTTCTAACCTCTTTCTCCAAAGTTATTGTCGAGAGAGTCCTTAAAGCAATGAATTTCGCTCTGTTATTAGAGCCTCTACCTAGAGCATACTTGATGTACATATAATGGTTATAATTCAAAAAAAAAAAATACTACCACCTCACAAATTGGGGGATGGCCTTGACTAGCACAATCGAAAAATCCCCAAGGGATATACATATCCAATTTAGGCATAACCAGAATCCATGAATTTTTTTTCCCTCGGATCAACCTTAAATTCCTTTGTGAGATTGATAATTTGTCCTGCTATAACTTTTGAAGGAAAATCCACATCTTTGAAAATACTAGAACTGCACACCCACCATTTACCTAAACAAAATTGCAGGAAAAATATCCCAACCATTTAATCATCTTGTCCTCAAGCTAAGCTCGCATGCAAGCATCCAGCCCCTGATTCACCCAAGAGGCCTTTTGATTGAATTCTAAATTTGCAATCCTCAGAATATGTACAATGTATGGGTAGTCAATAAACAAGTGAGAAATGGATTCCTCATTGACCTTACACAAAGAGCACCTGTTGGGACCGATCCAAACCCACTTTAAACCAATTTCCCATATCAATAACTTGTTAGTGAGGGATATTCATATAGTAATTTTGAATTTCATAGGTGTATGTAGCCTCCAAAGGGTGCTCCACCACCATTGTATTTCTCCGAAACATCGAGATTCCATAATGGCCTAGTACCCCAATTTTGTTGCGTAATCTTTTGAACCTTCATTTTTGGACTAGCATAGGAGATCATCCTCTTCCTCCTTTAGCTTAATAAAATTGGATACCAATTTTCTTGTATAATGGGACCACTCAATAACATCGAGACCCTCCAACCCAATAACCTCTCCTAACTTCCATCCAAACCTCCCATTGGCCTATGGAGATTGGGCTTTGGCATCCTCAAGGGAAAAAATACCATCCACGTGGAGGAGTTGTATAAGGGAATCAAAGAGTTGATATTCCTCATCAGTTCCTAACTCTTCCCCATAAGAAAAAATTATGGGGAAACCTCCATAGGATTTTGGATGCAAGGGACTAGGAGAATAAATAGATGTTTTTTGTCCCCCATCCACCAAGATTTTTTTGGTATGCCACATGACTCCATTTAATGAGGGGGTGCCACCAGAAAGCCTTGATCCTGACCATAAAAATTGAAAACTTATCTTCTTAATTTTGGTAACAATGCCCTTTGGCATTGCTGCTATGGACATCCAATAGATGAGAATACTTTCCATAATAGATTTAAGTAATGTTAATTTCCCACCTCTCGAGAGAATCCTATTTACCCAAAGAGAAATACTCACTTCAACTTTTTTGAACAACCAAATCCAATCAACAAAGTTGTAATGGTTTGGTTTAAAATAAAAAGCCAACATATTTGAACCCTGAGAGCTCTTTTTCCTATCGAAGAGAAAAATCTAATAGACAAAAAGGAATAAGACAAGATTTATCAAAGTTGATTTGCATGCATTTACCTTTGCAATAGATATCTATAACTCCTTTTAAAGATAAGAAGTCTCGTCGAGACCCTTGCACAAAAAAAAGCACATCATCCACAAAGAGAACATCTGTGATAGATTATTGATCAGATATCCTAACTCCCCTAAGATGTTCTCTTGACCTGACCTCATGAATCAATTTACTTAGGGTCTCTGCCACGATGAGAAAGAAAAAGAGAGACAAAGGGCATCCTTTCCTAAGCGCCCTTGAAACCCAAAGGAACCTGGAGGAAGATCCATAAATGAGCTCTGCAAAGTAAATAGACTCGGCGCATCCCATTATCCAATTAATAGTGGACAAACTCATACCCATCTTCAAAAGAACTAACTAGATAAAATTCCAACTAACTCTATCGTAGGCTTTGGATAAGTCTAGCTTTAATATTGCCACAGACTGATTGGACACCTTAACTAAATGAAGAGCTTCTTGGGAAATGACATCGCATCATGAATTTTCCTTCGCTACATAAAACTAAATTTTTCTTCTGAAATAAATCTGCTCAAAATAGCATTTAATATTACAGCTATAATCTTGGCCACAATCTTGTAAATTGCATTACAACATGAAATGGGCCAAAAATTGCCAAAGGAAGCTCCATCTTGTTTTTGAGGAATAAGAGTAATAAAAGTAGCATGCAAAGATTCTAGAACTTTTGTGAAACTTCGAGACTCGCTAACCACCTTTAACATGTGATCCTTCAAATAATTATAGAAACCCGAGAAGAATTCTACTGTGAGCCCATCCAGACCAGGGATCTTACCTTTTTGCATGGAGTCTAGAGCTGCAAGAAATTTTGATTCTTAAACCACTGCTTCCAATGACTAGTTCATTTCTTTTGTAAAAACTGGAGAGAATTTGGAGATAACCTCCAAAATTTCCTAAATCAAACAACCTTTCTACTCCTTAAAGGGAAATTGGAAATGGTGGACCCCTCCTCTGCCTTTTCCTTAAACAAGTGAAACAAGGAACCATTTGAATATTTAATCTCCCAAATTGTGTTCAAATTTTTTCGTTAGTTTTCATATTGATGAAAGAACTTAGTATTATTATCACCCTCGATACAAATGGCTCGACTCGGAATCTTCCAAGAAACTTCCTCCTTCCCCGGAATTGAATGCCTAGAGGATTCCAAAGCACGTAATTGAGATAATACAGAGTAAAAACAATGCCCAAATAATTTTCCACATACAACTTTGCAATCTTTAGCTTAGTGTCCTTCAACGTTGCTTGGGACCTTTCTCTAAAAGATTTACACTACTTCTTCATGAATGATTTAATTTTAGCAATATTATCTGAAAATTGGCACATGAAAGAGGAGGAAGAATAGGAATACAAATGCACCCGAGTAACCTTGACCAGCTTCTTGTAATCTTATTCCAAGAGCCAAGAATGATCGAATTTTAATGGAGAAGGGGGAATTTTTATCCAAATTGGATAATTATATTGTTTTCCATCTATCTCGATCCTTTCAGAGTGGAAAACATTGGAATAAACAGCTTGCATGTCATTTTAGTGGCAGGTACCAATTTGGAAAATTAGTGTCCCGAACCTTCCGGGGCCATTTTGAAACATCAAACAACATTTTTTGGGGGTAAAACTTTCCAAAGATAGGTTGGACCCCCTAACACTATTCTACACATTGAGACCTTTCCAATGGTGCATAAATTGCATCAATTATAGCTCGTATGTAAAAGTTATATCTTTCGCAAGTTGACCTACCATGTTGACCACCATGGTACGAGAGGATACCATGTCAACCATTGTTACTCATGCATATGGGACTGGTCATGTATGTAATTTCAAGAAGATCCTGGAAGGTCCAAAACCCTATCACAATTGAGGGTTGTGAAAGTAAAAAACCTACCCCTAGATGGCTATCAGGTTATGTTAAATACTGGAGCATTAGATGAAGAAGGGGTTCCATTCTATGTTATTGTATTTTGTTCCATAGCGGAGAAAAACAATTAGGAGTGGGAAATTAGAGAGCATAACAAAGGGGGTTAATTTTCTGTAGTGGCATAACAGGTCACGAGTCTTAGGTAACTCCATAGAGAGTGCCTTCTCCTTTGTACTTGCATGATTTTCTTACCAGAGAAAAGAGAGTAGAGAAGCCTCACCTTCCATTTGTGTTTTCTCCCGTAAGGGTTTCCAAGATAAAATATTTGTGTTAACTCATGGATGGTGTGTGATTGTATTTTATTGTTCTCTATAGTCTACATTTAATCTATTTTATGCATAAGCATAAATCAACAACTAAATATTCTAGAATCTAAAGGAATTTAACCTTCATAGTGTAGATTTCAGTTTTATTTATCAGATTTTTTGTTACAAACTGTTCCAGTGGAATATCCAAAATAGTTTACAGATCATATTGGTATCAAAGCAGGTTTTTATTTTGGTTATTGTGCCATCCATTTTTCAATTCTAATCGTCCATGTGAGACGAATTTGTTTGTGAACGTTGGTATATTTTTTGTTTTGAAAAGATTGAATTATGTATGTGAGCAAAAAAGTGTAAGAAGGAGTAATCACATGTAAAAAAAAAAAGTTAAATATTTTTTCTCACAAATATATAATAGGTTATACATTTTATATATTTTCTCACACAATAGGGTAAAAGGTTATATTGCCTTTTTCTTTCTCATTAAGAGATATATGGTATTAATTGAGAGAATGTATTAAGAGAGAAAGACTTGAAGGAGTCTTGTTTAATATTTGAAAGAATTAAGCTTCTTAGCTCTATTTTGTACTCTCTCAATTAATAAAAGATTATTTTTTGTGGTGGTTGAGTCCCTATTTGGGACAGTTGCTTTTTTTCCCGGGTGAAGCGGGACACATTGTGTTGATTTTTCATATTCTCTCTATCTCTCTCTTATTCTACAATGACAACAAGAAATGTTGTGCTACCTAAACTTGTTGGGACAAATTATTTTTATTGGAGCAAATGCATGCAACCCATATTTATCACTAAATATTTATGGGAACATGTAATTGATGGATATGTTTTCCTTTTATTGACGAATTCAAAGCTTTGAGTGGCAATGACAAGAAATCTCTAAAGGAACTTATAAAGAAAGATAATGAAGATCTTTCTCTCATAGGGAGTGTAGTTGAAGAATCTCTATTTCTGAGAATCAATGTTGTAGAATCATCCAAACAAGCATTGGATATTTTTAAGAACACATGTGAAGGTGTGGTTGTACCTAAATTGCAAACATTAAGGGAAATTTTTGAAAATTCAAATATGAAAAGTAATGAATCCATTCATTATTACATCACAAAAATGCAAGATCTTATTAATCAGGTGAGGTCATTAGGAGAAGATATTCTAGAAAGAAAACTAATTGAGAAAATTTTAAGAAGTGTTCTACCCAAGTTTCAGATAGTCGCCACTAGTATTATGGTCTCCAAATATTTAAACACAATGAAAATTGATGAATTGAGTGGTTTTTTTCTAACCGTTGAAGAAAATAATCCAACTAATGAAGTGGAACATTTTTTTCCACAAGGCATAGAGGAAGAGGAAGAAGCAATGGTCTATATCGGAATCAGAATCAGAATAGGCATCCACAACAATCGCAGAGTTATCAAGGAAATGCATCCACCTCAAGATGTTGAGGAAGAAGTCCAAGTCAGTTTAGAGGAAGAAGCAAAGAAGGTTTCGTGGAATAGAAAGAGGTAGAGATGGATCTCAAGAAAGACAAGGACCACAATGTTATTACTGTCATAAATTTGGTCATCTTGAAAAAGATTGTTATGCAAAATTGAGAGATATGGAGCATAAAGGTGCCAAGAAAATTGTTGAATAAATATGGAATGAGAAGTTACTCATATCAAGTTTTATGGCACATAATGAAGAAAGTGAAGCTTCGTATATCCATTCGGGAAGTTCAACTCGTATGACATCTCATGAGGAGTTGTTTACTAGAATAAATGACAACTATTTTGGTAATGTTATATTTGGTGATGATAGAGTTTTTGAAGTTAAAGGGAAAGGAGAAATTTCATTTCTAACATTGCATGGAAAGAAGAATTTTATTGAGGACACATTGTTGACACCAACATTGAAGAAGAACATACTTTATGTAGGATAGGTGATGGAGAAATACTACAAATTAGTGTTTGAAAATAAAGAGTGTTTAATCATGGATAAGTTGAATCAAAATGCAGTAGTAGCAAGAGGAGAAATTACCAAAGACATAATATTCAAACTTTCTTTTGATTCAATTAACTGATCCAGATGAATATTGATGGCCACCCACCTTTTCCAACTGGCTCAAAACATTTAACTCCTGGGGCCATTTTGAGGGCCTAAATGAAGGTTTTTCGGGATCGAGCTCCTCAATGATGGCCAAAGGCATGATTGAGCCCCCAAAATGAATCTCCTTGACGATACCTTTCCAATAGGCTATCACACGCCTAAAACGGAGATCATATGCAAAAGTTACGACCCCAGGAAGTTGATGTACTAACTTACCCAAATGGGTCCCACATGACTTTTGGCGCTTCATCTCCTAGGGTTAGGTTTTTGGATGTCTAGGGTTTTGGGAATTCTTGTTTATTTTAAAAAGGCCTTCAGAGCCTCATTTTAATATTCTTCTTGTGAATGTGCGCAGCCTTCACATCTCTTCTCAGAGAAGCTGCCACCATTCCAGCAAGCTTGTTTCCACTGCATTTTACAGTTTCAGCTTATTTCGTTATTGAATAGAAAACCAATTTTACTGTATCTCTGTTATTTTGTGTTAAGAACCTGTTAATAATATTTATTCATTTTGTTCCTCTCATAAAATCCAGATCAATGGTAAAAGAGCGGTATGCTTCTTGTCGTCTGCATGCATGTCCCCAACGAGGTCGGAGTACAAAGAGTTGGGTCTCGAGCTTGTTTCTCTTTAGGACAGAAGCTCTCGCACGCCCAAGAGACCTCTCATGGAAAGAGAAAAGAAAGATGACGGGACAGGAGATATTTTCAAACTGTTGATTGAGGAATCCCTCACGCAACAGAGGAACGATATGATGGATAGTTTCGCGCAAATCCTTCGACGACTACCAACAAGCGATGCATCTTCTTCGAACGGAGGCACCGCCCCCTTCAAGGTACAAATAAACTTTGATATTCCTATATTTGAAGGTCAGATAGACGCAGATGCTGTAGACAAGTGGTTGAATCTAATAGAAGGGTATTTTTTTGTCCATAACTTTTCGAATAGAGAAAAGATTACTTTTGCGCTTCTCAAAGTCGTTCCCCATGTCAAAGATTGGTGGGAAACTTTCTGTGAGCAAAAGGAAATAGAGGAAACCTCATTATTTTCAGTCACGGCCACCTAGGAATCCTTCAAGGATGCTATTAAGGAACAATACTACCCTGTCGAAAGTTATGACAACCTGTATACCAAATGGACCACACTGTGACAAGAAAGAGACCAAGCAGTGCTAGATTTCACAAATATCTACCATACCTTGTGCACCAAGCTGGGTATCAAAGATTTAGAGTGACATCAGGTGCTCAAGTATCGCGATGCTCTGCATAGATACATCTAGACCAAAATGGAATTTCTGGACATCTCATCCTTGGGCGCAGCCTACCGATATGTCGTCAAAATTGAGCAGAAGCTTAAACAAAAGACGCAAAAATTTGGGCCTGGGAACCCCTCACAACAAAATCCAGGAAAGGGTGGCCCCAACCCATAGAAAAAAGGACAGAGAAAAGATGGACAATATCAGGACTACTAGTCCAAGACGCAAGCAAAGAAGGACACTGAAAATACAAAGAAACATACCGGGAAGTGGTGTGATATCCATAAGAGCCCTTGGCATAACACTGTTGAATGCCGCTCAAAACAGTCGTTGGTGGTCGAAGTAAAATCCTTTGAATCAGATGTGGATTCTAACTCTAAGCCAGAACCAGAAAGGGGAAGACAGATCATTGATGCGGAACCCAGTGCCACCGTTGCTACCATCAAGCTCCAGCCTGGTGAACCAGACGAGCCAGAAGAAGGAGAGCGCCTCTTCCATTCACAGATGTGGGTTAAAGGCACCCCGCTGCACTTCATCGTTGATAGCGGTAACCAGAAGAACCTCATCTTAGTAGAGGTCATCAAGCGTCTAGCCCTGCCAACAATGTCGCACCCACAACCCTACACCATTGGATGGCTCTGCCAAGGAAGTGATCTTCGCATCAGCCAATAGTGTCGACTATCGTACGGCATCAAGCCCTTCAAAGACAAGGCATTGTGTGATGTTTCTCCTCTCAAATTTTTTGATGTTCTTTTGGGCCAACCTTATTTATGGAAACGTCATGTTGTATATGAGTCTAGTCCTCGTAGTGTTATTATTACTTTGAACAGGAAATTGTACAATATACTCGAGGCAGTCCCACCTAGTGCTATTTCCTTGATCTTTGCTAAGCAATGCAGGAAGGTCATCTCTCAAACAAGGAAGTTTGTCTTCTTCGTGATTCGCTCTCAGAATAAGCGAAAGATCATAGCCACATCCAGGGTCTCTATGACCGACCTCTCCACACAGCAAAAGCAAGTAGATAAGGTCATGGAGGAATACTCGGATATCTTCTCCTCACCTACAGGGGTACCTCTGCACTGTCAGGTCAAGCACCCCATCAATCTGACCCCCGACGCACCGCTGCCCAATGGGTCAGTCTATCGTCACTCTTTGCTAGAGAATGAGGAGATCAAGCAACATATCCAAGAACTTCTCCACAAGGGGCACATCCTCCCTAGCTCATCACCTTGTGGGAGCTCAATCGTGTTGGTATAAAAGAAATATGGAACCTGGCGACTCTGTATTGATTATCGAGCTCTGGATAAAATCACAATCAGAAACTGGTACCCGATTCCCCGAATCGACGACCCCCTTGATCAACTCATGGGGGCCAAATACTTCAGGAAGATTGATCTGAAGCTTGGCTACCACCAGGTCCCGATAGAACAGACAAATGTATGGAAGACCGCCTTCAAGTCAAAGGAAGTCCTTTTTGAATGATTGGCCATGCCCTTTGGTTTGAAAAATGCCCCAGCCACTTTCATGAGGATGATGGACGATATCCTACGACCATTCACCTATACTTTTGTAGTGGTGTATCTGGACGACATTCTAATTTACAACAAGACTTGGGTCGAACACTTGCAGCATATTCAGCAGGTTCTGCACACCCTGCAGCAGCACAAGCTATACGCCAACTTGGAAAAATTCTCCTTTGGCATGGACCGAGTCCATTACCTGGGCTACATCATTTATCAGCATGGCATACATGTGGATCCAGCCAAGATCCAATTCATCCGTGACTAGCCAGCCCCAACAACACTCACTGAGCTTCGAAGCTTCTTAGGCCTTGCCAATTTCTACCGCAGGTTCATGTTGGGATTCTCTCATATTGCATGGGCCCTCAGCCAAATAAACAGGGGTGGTGGTAAGGATAAATTTGTGTGGGGTCGGTCCCAACAACAAGAGTTCGATGATTTGAAGCAGCACTTGTGCTCAGCCCCAGTACTTTCACTACCATACCTGTAACATCGCTTTGAGATCGAAACAGATGCTTCAGACTATGTCATGGGCATTATTCTCACTCAGCATGGCCACCCCATGGCCTATCATAGTGGGACACTATCAGATATTGTCCATAAGTACCCTACTTACAAAAAAGAAATGTACTCCATTGTGCAATCCTGCCGCTAGTGGAGACATTACATTCTTGGGAAGGAGACAGTCATCCACACTGATCATAAGCCACTGCAGTTCATGCAGACACAGGGAAAATTGTAGAATGACTGCCATCAAAAGTGGTCCACATACTTGCAGCAATTCCACCTCAACATCAAGTATAAAACAGGAAGCACCAATCGCATTGTTGATTTCCTGAGCAGACCACCAGTCGCGGCACTCACCACGGTGCTAGACTCTTGTAGCCATGAGACATCTGGATGGCCCCAGCTCTATGAGACAGACCCTGACTTCGCCACCACCTACCAAATATTGGGTGCAAACACAGTTGTTGATAATTTCCATCTTCAAGATGGATTGTTGTGTCGTCTGGGCCATATCTATGTTCTATCAAGTGAGCGAGCAAAGACGATCTGGGAAGCCCACTACAGTCAGGTGGAAGGCCAATTCGACATCAAAAATACAGTGGCAATGCTACAGAAACATTTCTACTGGCCGAAACTTTGACAGGAGGTCAGCAAGCATATCAAGTCCTGCACTGCCTGTGCTATTGCCAAACCGACCACTAAGAAATAGGGCCTGTACACCCCTCTTCCTACTCCTGACAGGCCATGGGAATCCATCTCAATGGACTACATGTCGGGCCTCTTGTCCACCAAGTAGGGAAATGACTGTGTTTTTGTGGTTGTTGATCGCTTTTCTAATATGGTGACTATGGTTACTTGCAAGAAGAGCATCATGGAAGAGGCCATTGCCAAGCTCTTCTTTGAACGAGCCTGGGTACATTTTGGAATCCCACAAACCATTGTCTCAGATCGGTACAGTCGATTTCTCAGCACATTCTCATCGAGCCTTTGGTCACTGCTAGACACCAAGCTCACCAAATCCACAGCCTTCCACCCCCAGACAGATGGCCAAACCAAGGTTGTAAATCGAATGATTGTGCATATCCTTCACATGTATAATTCAAAGCACCCTCGCACATGGGATGAGAGCCTTCCCTATGTCCAGCATAGCTACAATAGAGCCCTGCATAGCTCAACCAACCACAACCCCTTTCAGGTGGGGTTGGGATTCCAACCATTGGGTCCCATAGATGTTGCACGTCCCCTTGTGGTCACCTCAATCGACTCATCTCCTTCTCCAACTGAAGCTGACAAAGCCACCTGGTTCATTGAGAGGATCCAACACATCCGCCAAGAGGTTCAAGATATCCTACAGAAGTCCAATGACAAGTACAAACAGTGCCATTATCAACATCAGGTGCCACATAAGTTTTAGGTGGGCGACAAAGTTTGGTTTCACTTGTAGAAAGAAATCCTTACAGGACCCCATCAGAAGCTTCGCCCACTCCGTTATGGGTCATACACTATCACCAAGGCCATGGGGGATAATTCTTTTGAGCTCAACATTCCTTATTTCCTTTGCCTGCACCCAGTGTTAAATGTGGATCTCCTTCGCCCTTATTTCCCACCATTATTGGACACCTCAGAAGTAGCAGAACAGCTGACACCAACAGATCTCAACCCCGACTGCATAAAATAGGCATCCAATGATCATATTTTGGAAACACATATCAAGGGCACTCAACAACAAAGGATCCAGCTTTGTCAAGTCATCAAAGCAGGGAAGTTCTTGCACCAAGGCAAGTGGCTCACCCGCGGCCAAATTCAGCAGAAATTTCCTCATCTAATGGGGGACCTCAACGTAATGGATACCATTGCTTCCTAAGGAGGGAGGATTGATCCAAATGGATATCGATGGCCACCCACCTTTTCCAACTAGCTCAAAATAGTTTTCTGACAATTTTGGCAATTTACTATTTTTAGCAGTTTTAACTTCCGGGGCCATTTTGAGGGCCTAAATGAAGGTTTTTCAGGATAGAGATCCTCAATGATTTTTGAAGGAATTATTGATACCCTAAAATGAATCTCCTTGACGATACCTTTCCAATGGGCTATCACACGCCTAAAACGGAGATCGTATGCAAAAGTTATGACCCCAGGAAGTTGATGTACTAACTTACCCAAACGGGGCCCACATGACTTTTGGTGCTTCATCTCCTAGGTTTTTGGATGTCTAGGGTTTTTTGAATTCTTGTTTATTGTAAAAATGCCTTCAGAGCCTCATTTTAATCTTCTTCTTGTGAATGCGTGTAGCCGTCACATCTCTTCTCAGAGATAAGCTGCCACCATTCCAGAAAGCTTGTTTCCGCTGCATTTTACAGTTTCAGCTTATTTTGTTATTGAATAGAAAACCAGTTTTATTGTATCTCTATTATTTTGTGTTAAGCACCTGTTAATAATCTGTATTCATTTCTTTCTGCTCATAAAATCCGGATCAGTAACTCACACAGCTTGAATGTTATAGAAGAAATGACTAGTAGGATTTGGAATTTAAGGATGGGACATTTGAATTTTTAGAGTTTGGTATTGTTTAGGAAGTAGAACATGGTGAATGGTATTACTTATATCAATATGGATGATTAAGTATGTGAAGGGTGTATTTTTGGGAAACAACATAGGGAAAGTTTATCAAATATAAAATGGAAGGATAGAGAACATCTAGCATTAGTACAATCAGATTTCTGTGGTCCAATGGAGACCGTGTCTTTTTGAAACACATGTTATTTTTTCACTTTCATTGATGATTGTTCTAGGAATACTTGGGTGTGTTTTTTGTACGATAAATCTAAAGTTTTTTCTCATTTTCTTGAGTTTAAGGAATTAGTTGAAAAGCAAAGTGATTTGAAAATTCTCACCCTATAAAAAAAATAATGAGGGAGAATACAAGTCAAATGAATTCTTGAATTATTACAGGAAGAATGGAATAAAGAGAGATTTTACCAATTCCTACTCTTCTCAACAAAATGGAGTTGCGGAAAGGAAAAGTAGGACCATAGTTTAAATGGCTTGGAGCATGTTGAAAACTAAGTCTCTTGGAAATGAGTTTTGGGCCAAAGCAACACACATTGAAATTTACACTCTCAACAGATGTCCTACGAGAGAAATATTGAATTTGACTCCAGAAGAAGCATGGTCAAGATACAAACCAAGTGTTGCACATATGAAATATTTTGGTTGCAGTTCATATTCACATGTTCCTAAAGAAAAGAGGAGGAAAGTAGATGACAAAATTATGAACTGCATTTTCATTGGATATAGAATTGAAACAAGAAGTTACAGGTTGTTTGATCCTCAAGGAAAGAAGGTGATAATAAGCAAAGATGTTGTGTTTGATAAGCAAAGAATTTATTAGCCAGAAAATGTATATATTGAATTAAGAAAATATGCAGTGGATATTGGTGATGAATCAAATTCTAAGTCAACAAAGGCAGATGAAGTCAAGAAGAATATTAATTGGGTTGAAACGGGTCATTCAAAAAGAAATATGTTGGATAGAAATTTTGAAAGAATACTTACTAGATCCCAAAGTTGTCTTGTGAATTATGCACTTATAGAATAAGTAATGAAGATGGATGAACCACAGAATTATGCAGAAGCATCAAGAAACAAAGAATGGAATGAATATATGCAAGTAGAATTGAATGCCTTGGTGAGAAATGATACATGGGACTTAGTCAAATTACCAAAAGAAAAATATGTCATTGGTACTAAATGGGTTTATAAAACTAAGTATAAATCAGATGGTACAATTGATAAGTATAAGGCCCATTTAGTTTCAAAAGTTTATGCACAAAAGGAAGGAATTGATTATACTAAACCATTTTCTCTAGTTGTAATGTTGGATACAATCAGGATGGTACTTTCTTTAACTGCACAATACAAATGGAAAATTTTTCAAATGGATGTTAAATCAGATTTCTTGAATGGTTATGTGGATGAAGAAATTTGTGTTGAGCAATGAGAAGGTTTTCAATTTCCAGGTAAAGAAGATTTTGTTTATAAGTTGAAGAAGGCCTTGTATGGTCTCAAACAAGCGCCAAGAGCATGGTATTCCAAAATTGATCAATATTATCATCATCATGGCTTAGTTAAAAGTTTATATGAGCCCAATCTTTGTATTTTTCAGTCAAGACAAGACATTCTAATAGTTTCATTATATGTTGATTATTTGATCTACACAGGGATTTGTGCTCAACTATTTCGAAAGTTTAAGTTACATATGATTGTTGAGTTTGAGATGATAGATCTTGGTGAGTTGCATTATTTATTGGGTATTGAAGTCTGGCAGAAGGAAGATAGTATTTTCATGTCACAAGCCAAGTATACTTGGGATATTCTGAAGAAGTTTAGAATGTTGAGTTGAAAACCAGTTGTAAGTCCTTTGGAAGTCGGGTTGAATTTATACGGACATGATGACTCTAATTCAAATGATGTTACTTTGTATCGCCAATTGGTTGGAATTTTGATCTACTTAACTAAAACTCGACCAGATATGTCTTTTGCAGTCAGTATGGTATCTAGATTCATGTCAGACCCCAAAGAATCACATTGGAAAGAAGCTAAGAGGATTTTGATATATCTATGTGGTATAGTTGGCTATGGTTTGTATATAGATCTACATAAGATTTTAGTTTGATTGGTTATATAGATTCAGATTGGGCAGGTTGCATGGATGACGAGAAATCAACTTCAGGGTATTCATTTAGCATGGGTTCAACAACATTTTCTTCGAGTATTAAGAAGCTACCTATATTTTTTCTCTCCACAATAGAAATAGAGTATGAAGTCGCAGCATGTGAAGTAGTGTGGTTAAGAATAATTCTAGAGGATCTACATGAGTAGCAGGAACAACCCACTCAATTTATATGTGATAATCAAAGTGTTATTCAAATGACAAAGAATCCAATTTTTCACAAGAAGACCAAGCATATTGATATTCAATATCATTTTGTTCAATATTTGGTTCAACAAGGTGTGATCAAGATCGTGTATTGTAGAAGAGAAGAGAAAGTTGCAGATATATTCACCAAATCACTATCAAAGGAAAACTTCTGCAAATTCAGAGATGATCTTGGAATATTTCCAAATGATAATTTAGAAATGATGTTGGACTACGATTGTCGTTAGACCAAAACCCATAGGAGTTAATCTTTCCCATAATTTCCAAAGTTAGGATCCAAAAGAGGAGGTGAACCCATGTCGTGAAACTTACGAAAAGCGTTGAACCCAATATCCAACAATCTCCCCCCCCCCATTGTGTGTCATGCGAGTTTCAAACTCGAGACATGTTTCTATGATACCATTTGTTGGACTACAATTGGCGTTAGACCCAAACCCACGAGTATTAATCTCTGCCACAATCGCCAGAGCTAGGATCCACGATAGGGGGTTAACCCATGTCGCAAAACTCGAGGGAAGCACTGAACCCAATGTCCAACAATACAATATTTTATAAAGCATATATGCATTGTGATACTGATAGGTAAAATGTCACTGCACTTAAACTCTACAAAAAAATGAATCTTTTAAGTAGATTTTTTGTTTTTCTAAGGATCTTCAGACGAAGACAAATGCAAATGCTTTTATTGGAAAACAAATGTTTCTATACAAATAGTGCATTTAGCCTCCATTACAAGGCCTCATGCATGTGTACCAAAAAAGCACATAACAACAACATCCATGAATGAATGCCAAAAAACGATCCTTATTATCTAGCACAGCAAGTAGTAATATCAAGAAGCAAAATAAGGGCCAACAACAATTCAATATTGAATACATGTCCATGGGAAGGTTCACAAACTAGCCTTTGACATTTGCACTTAAGAGTAGTTCACATAAAAGAACTCAACCTACAAGCTTCATTTATCATACAATATTGCATGAGGCATGCATGTGTTATGTTATTGACAACTAAAATGCCTAAAAGAGAAAGAAAGCCATTTAGAACAACATTTTTTCTCTGCATTCATTGCTCTCCTTGAAATTTTATGTTATACAATGAATACACCACATTCATTGCTTTGACGTGTTGCACAAAACATTTAATTTTAGTTGTGGCGGTTGTTATTTGATTTTTGGTTCATTATGTGGTTGTTTGCATTAGCTAATCAAATAAATTTACATACAATATACAAAGTTCATAAAACATCAAATTTAATTTCAACTTAAGGTTCTAAGGAAAAGGGGAAAAAATAGATTAAAGGACAATTTTTCCTTTCAAGGAACCTTGACAAAAAGATAATGGCCAAACTTTTTATTAGAAAGGCAATTTTGATTTTACACAAATAGAAAATAGCCACCAATGTACACTATCAAGGAGATTTCACAAGCCATTTGAATGGAGATTTTTTATATGGTCAAGAGTCTACATCGAAAATAGTTTACCTTTAAGCATATCATGAACAAAGAAATAGAAGAAAAAGGTTTTTTAGAGACCTATGATAAATAGTCACTAAAGTTGAATAGTTATTGAAATTCACTTATACACAATATCTAAAGTTCACAAAACATCAATTCCGAATTTTATTGAAAACTCTACAAGGAAAGGAATCTTTCAAAATTGAATTCCTATATATTTTCAAAGAAAAAAAACATTACATTTGCCATATTCCAAGCTTGAAATCAACATACACATTGACAAGCCTATTGGCACTTATCCAGTTTTCATAAATGTCCTCAAACCTATCCTATTTCTACATATTACAATCTTCCAAATAGCAAAAAAAGTATGAAAGTATGACCTTGTCTTCCACATTCTCTGAGGATATTTATGGAATACCCCAAAACAACATATAAATAGTTTCCCCAAAAAGCTAAACAACCTGATAGAAACAATCACTAATTTCATAAGAGGGAAATGGATGCTTCAAAATAGAGTTCGTCCCCCCCTAAATTATTGTATAACCAATGATACTTCATGCAAAGTGAGAGCAACCTTAGAGAGAGAATATGCATTTATGTTGAATTCCCAAAAATGTGTGTGAAAGTGATTATATCAAACTAACCTTTTACCTCTAGAAATCTATGCATGATAGGTCCTAGAGACAAATTGGTAATCTAGTACTTGTCATTTTCCTATTCCGTCAATAATTTGGAATCCCCCATTACTTGCAAGTGTGTTATCCCTTTATCTATAGTTGTTTTCATCAAAATCTACAATGCAAAAAAATACACTTTATTATTGGTTCCATGGATAGAACCATATATGAAGTTATAATGATTATGATTATTAATCAAAAGAGATCCCCAATATCCACATAAACTTGGATTTTGTTTGTAGGCACCATCAAAGAAACCCCAAGCTTTTGACAAATTAATCACAGGTTCGTTTAGAGTCCTAGAAACCTTATGCTTTGGAAATTTCCAATGATCTTTATAACAAAGCCTAATGTTATGAGACACCAGGCCTTAAACATATTTTCCCTTGAAAGATCATCTTACTTCTGGAGAGCCACAATTGTTGGAATACTGAGAGGGGTGGTGAATCAATATTGTGTTATTTTTACCAAATCTAACCATAATGTGTATGCATAAATTCATCCACATTTATTGTGTATGCCTTCATTTAACATTTCATGAAAATATAACCATAAATAGTACCATTAAACAATATATCACATCATACACAGTGCACAAGATATTTTTACGTGGAAACCCAAATGGGAGAAAACCACGGAATGCTTTCTTATATATATCAAATATTACATTCCTAGGAAGCACCAACTTCCAAATTCTCCAGCACCAACCGGAAGGAGGCTCCAACCTCTTGTTTACATGCTCCAACATGAAGGAAGCTACAACTCCCTAAATTCTCCATATCCAACTGGAAGGAGGCTCCAACCCCCTGATTTACAGGATCCAACCTGAAGGAACCTCCAACTCCCTGTGTTCTCCAACATCAACTGGAATGAGGCTACGACCCCCTTTCCTTGCCCCATCTTGCCTCCCTAAAACATAAGTGTAGACTCAAACTATCATTGTATCTATTATTGCCACTAATATTGATACATCATCATCATCAACCAAATCCACTCACATAGATCATACATCAAAATGTATGCCCAACATCAAGTATCCAAAGTACATACCATATTCAAAAATATGTACCTCAACCATATACCATATCACTCATGATATGTCTCAATCATGTCATAAACTATGTATCATAAGATATGCCAAAATCAAGTACCATAAAATCAATGATGTGCCTCAACCAAGTATCGAAGAGATGTGCCTCATACATATGTCAATATCACAAAGATGTGCCTTTAACAATGAACCATAACAACCATAAACCAAGTATTGAAGATATGTCTCAAGAATGTATCAATATCACCAAGACATGGACCTCAACCATATGAAACCATGTATCAATAAGCCTCCAAGACATGCCTCAAGCATGTACCAAACCATCCATGATACAAGCCTCAAATACACATAAGAAAGTACCTTTAACCATGTAGAAAACCTTAATCATCTCAGACATGTAGATCAACCTAGTGCATATCAACTTTAACAAACACAAGATAGCTTCTTTAACAAATTTGCTTTAGCCTTGTTGGACAAAGACCGATCATCTGGCGGGCCTCGCAGGATGAGTGTCGTACAACCCACGGGGGTGCCTCGTGGGACACCTGTATCCTGACCCATGGGGGTCAATTAAATTAGGGTTTTTAGAAACCCTTCACTTCTGCAACTTTGATACTTTCGCACACCTTACTTCCTTAGATTTGCTTCCTCGGATTCGCTATGAAAAGATCACTTGAGAGATAGATATTCAATGAACTTGTGTTTTCAAATGATAGGCTTCTTGAAGTGTATTTATACTTTTCCAAGTAACTTATTTCCTTAACTTTAGGGTCGACATGTACTTTCTTTTTATAACCATTTTACCCTTTAATTAATGACTTGTAACTTCTTTTTGCAACCTTTTAGGGGCTTCTCAACCATTCTTCGGGGATTTCTACTTCAATAGGGCATAACTCCTCAACTGTGAGGAACCACGTGGTGTACCACCTACTATTGGAATTGGAATGAAGAGGACAATCCATCTATGAGGGTTTTTCATGTATTGGTAATGTTCTTCAATCTCATGTTCCTCAGTTAACATCGGGCCTCATGACCACACCTTTGGGTTTCTTGTAGACTTCTTCAAAGCATCTTCATGTGAGGGCCATGCTTAAATATAAGTCATAATGGGACCACTTTGGATACTTCTTCAATTATACCCATTACTTCTAGGTACTTCTAAACTTCTTCTAAAGTTGACATCAATGACAATCAATTTTCCAACAAAAATCCCCATAAAACATAACAAGGCAAGGCTCGGTGAGCATAAAAAGATTTGTTTGCTATCCAATTTTTAAAAGAATCCAACAAATTATTCTTATCCCTCTTTTTAGAACCATTGACTATCTGCAACACTTCTTGCCCCATAAATTTTGGAAAAAAGACAAGAAACAAAAAGATGGTCAATAGATTCATTATCTTCTTATAGAGTACATGTCTATTTGGATCATTCTAGTTTTGTTTTGTCCATTTTCTCAAGTAATGATCTTATTGGATAGATCTAACCATAAAAAATAAAAATAAAAAATGAGTGGGCAATCTAACTTTCATACTACCTTCCACCACCATATCCCTTCTAATATCTTCTCCAATATTGGCCTCATTCCCTAATTTTGTAGTAAGTATTCTTGTAGCTCTATTTTTAATCCACTTTAACTCATCTTCATAATCCTACAATGTTATGCCACTTTGATTTGATAGAGAAATGTAATGGGTCCATTTTGTTTCCATATTTCCTTGCAAGTTCAAGTCTTCGATCAACTTTTAGCTTTGGAGCCAACCACTAGTTATTTCTAGATCAAGAGAATTTGCTAGCCTTGTTAAACCTTGTGCATGAATATCTTCAATCAGTTCATTATAAAATATATAGTTTACAATGTAGCCAACTCAATGGTCTTCCCCTAATATGAGCCTATCACCTCTACCAATATTCCAAGCAACTCATTTCCCAATGACTAGAAAAGCCTTGGGCAATCCTTTCCATACAATTGAGGCTTCCTTGAAAGATTTTCTTTCTATTCTAATCCACTCTTCCATGGATCTATCTCTAAAATATTTTCTCCTTGTCACTTTATCCCACAAGCCTTCATTGAAGAAGAATCTCCACATGCTTTAGCAGCTACACCCAAACTAAATCCATAGATGTTTTTCAAACCCCAGCCTCCAGCCTCTTTGAAATTAAATTCATGTTTATGTGGCTCTTGCTTATGAAATGTAGAATAAGCACTACAAGAAATTATTTTATTCCATAGAGATGGCTATTGATTCCAATGAACCATAGTTTTACATAGCTTGGGAATTATTATAGTAAAACACATCTATACAAAGTCTTTTATATCTAATGTAATTAGTTGGCATTTGATGACATATGGTTGATGGAATCTATGCCTAAAAGCAACGGTTGGTCAACAAAAGTGTGCATTGACTAGTTTACAATGTATTCATTACTCTAGACTTATTATTATGTAATGTCACACAAAGCATTTAAATTCAGTTGGGCCTATAAAGGGTATTTAGCTCCTATAGAAATAGTGTTTTTGAATAGTTTGTAGTGTTTTCAATAATATGGGTTTATTCCTCCACAATGATGGTTTGTCAGCCACTCTAGTGTTATGGGTTGTGTGCCTAGATTTTTGTTCCAACTAGCACTTCAATGCAATAGAGAATAGGTTTATATAGTTTGGGAATTTCATATTAATATGCAACTTTTTGAAATGGTATTTATCCACATTGTGATTTGATGTTGTTTCAATGGAATTACCCTCCTAGATTGTATTTAAGGAGATGGTAGTTGGTTGAGGTTATTGTGCCTTTAGTGCTATAAAATGCATTTGCTAATTTGCATTCATTTCTCTGCAATGTAACAAAATACACTACATTCATTGCTTTTATATGTTGCAGAGGGGATTTGAGCTAGGTTGTGGTTGTTGTTATTATTTTGTAGTTTGTTCTCTAGTTGACATTTGAGTTTTTGTTTGTAGTGACATGTTGTGTAGGGCATGCACTTTTGATTTTGTACTAATGCACAAACCCTAAAAGACTAGATAGCAATGTCACCTATTCAACACTATAGAAAAGTTGCTTATTATTTGTTATAATGGATACTATTATCAACAAGAAATATGAGAGTATACAAAAATTCAATTTCCATAGGATCTTCATGTGAAAGTTTCCAAACCAAACTTGATATCTTGTACTAGCCATGGAAGGTTTACAAGTTCTAGTTGTTCTTTTGTACTAGTCTGTAATACACCAAGCTTGTTTTCCCTGCAACACAAAATATATACAATATTAAATGGTTCCTATAGCACTAGTTTGTCTTGTGCTCTTAGCAAGATAATTAACAATATTTTTCACAAAAGCACTTAACCTAGAAGCTTTAGTTTCCATGCAATCTTTCATAAAATATTTATGCACTATATTTTTTATACTTGAAATGCCTTTGAACTCAAGATTCTACAAACAAATGAATCTTAGAAACATATTTTTTCCTCATTAGGGATCTTGAGACAAAATCACATGCCAATGCTCTTATTGGAAAATCAATTTTAATCCTATACAACTAGTGCCTTTAGCCTCTACTACAAGGCAACATGCATGGATGGCAAAAGAACATATAGCAGCAACACTCATGAACAAATGAAAAAAAAAAACATTCTTAGTATCCAATATATAAAATATTATTGGCTTCGTGTTCTCGCTATTACTTTAATGCAATAGAGCATAAGTCTATATAGTTTAGTATTTTCATATTAAAGTGCAATTTCTAAAATGGTATTTATTTTCACTGTGATTAGATGTTGTTTTAATGAAAACTAACTCCTACATTGTATATTAGAAGATGGAAACTAGCTAAGGCTATTCTGCATTCGGTGCTACATAGTGTATTCACTACTCTACACTCATTTCTCTACAGTGCAGTGAATGTGCCACGTTCATTGCTAGGATGTGTTGCATGGGGCATTCCAGTTGGGTTGTGATTATTTTTCTTGTTTTGTGGTTTGTTATATGGTTGTCATTTGAGTTTTAGAATGCAGTGACATGTTGTGCAGGGTCTGCATGTTTGATTTTTTACTATGATACAACATCCACAAACCCCAAAAGACAACACAACAAAGTCACCTATCCAACATTACAACAAATTTGCATGTTATTTGTCATAAAGGGTAGTATTATCAATAAGAAACAATAGTAAAAAGAAATTCAATTTCCACAGCATCTTCTTACAAAAAAAATTAAGCTAAGCCTCAACATTTACGTTAGCCATCGAATGTTTACGAGTTGTAGTTGTACTTTTGTACTAGCTTATAATGCACTAAGCTCACTTTCCCTGGAACACAAAATATTTATAGTTTTCTTGGAGTGCTAGTTTGTCATATGCTCTTAGAAAGGCAATTAACAATAATTTGTAGAAAAGCATATAACCTAGAAGCTTCATTTCCCATGCAATCTTTCATAAAGTGTTTATGCACTATGTTATTGATAGTTGAAATGACTTTGCACTCAATATTGTAGAAACAAATGAGTATTTGAAGGATATTTTTGGCCTTCTAGAGATCTTGAGACAAAGACATATGCTAATGCTCTTATTAGAAAAGAAATTTTGGTTCTATACAATAGGTGTTTTTAGCCTCTATTACAAAGAAACATTCATGAATGGAAAAAGAATATATAGCAACAACACTCATGAATAAATGTAAAAAAACATCATCATCATCAAGTGTAGCAATCAATATTATCAACAAACAAATAGGCTCATTTCTTTTTTCAAATTTCACAGAATCTTAATACAAAGTTCGAAGCCAAAGTTGAATTTTCTGCACCGATCATGGAAGATTTAAATGTTGTACTTACACTTTTTCACTGGCCTACAATGCACCATCCTTGCTTTCCCTACAACACAAAATTTTTATAATATTAATATGGTTCATGTAGCACTAGTTTGTCCTATGCTCCTATAAATACAATTATGCTCTTACACCAAAAAAGAGCACTTTTGGTCTACATGACAAGGAACACCACAAGGCATCACACATGCAATCCACAAGAGGACACAACAAAAATGCTCATTAATCACTACAGGAAAAATCCATTGGGAGTTGAAGGACAACTAAAATCTCAGTCATATGATACTTGTAAAACATGCATACAACATATGCATAACTAGAGAAGCAACACTAGCTTCCTAAGTCTAAGAAACTAAGCTAATATGAATATATTGTGTTCACAGAAACACAATAACAATAGTATTTTTCCAAACACCTAACAATAATTTTCATGGGCTACCTTATTCTAACAATTTTAACACAAATAAGACAAAAAATTTAGGCCATAGGTTATGTTGCAAACAAACAAATTAACACAAAAGAAAGAAAAAAAAAATCGATAGTGGAGAAATTATAGACAACAAACTACTAGAAATCTATAAATCTCAATTAAAACTAGCCATAGAAAATCACAAGTTCTATTTTATCATTTTTCCTTTTTGCAATGCACACTCCAAACTATGTATTTCCTACACAAGAAGAATTCTTACCTCAAACACAATGATCCTTTGAAATAATAAGACGACAAAACTACAAAACACTTGTTTTCTTCCCTGCCCAATCCCTCATCCATGGAATCTCTACAAACCAAACAAAGTAGATACTACATGAACTCATAGAAAATAACAAAATCACTTTTGAAACACTAACTACTAGCAAATATAGGGAAAGAATCAATACCACTCTGCAAATGTCAACATGTAATAAAAAATAAACTATTGGCAATGATTACCGTGAACATAATAGCCACTTAAAGAAACAAGACAATAGGATTACAAAATACCATGTTTCCTCCATGACAAAACCCCCTCACCCACAACAATGAATGTTGAACAATGTGATTTCTCCAAAACAAACAAAAAATCAAACTTAAGACACTAGAACAAGAGACAAATAAATTGTAGATCAACCACCACAGAAGAACTACTACTAAAGTCAAATGCACCACGCAACACTGCAAAGGAATGACTACAAAGAACCTTAGCTAGTCAATCATTGAACCACGAGCCAAATAACCTCTAGAAGCCTAAGAAACCACTAACAAACAACCATAGAAAAAATCACCACATCCAAACTAAAATTCCCTACATAGCAGGTTAAATAAATAAAGGCATTATGGAAAAACCAAAGGCCAATAGAAAACAACCACAAATTGATCCACCAAATCCAAACTAAAATTTCCTACACAACATGTCACCACACTCCAAAATTCAAATTCCAACCACAAACCAAGAACAACAACCACAACCTATCTCAAGTGCCCTACAGAATAGATCAAAACAATGGATTTGGTCTATTGATTGCACTATCGAGCAATGAATGCAAAGCAATGAATACACTGAATAACATTGAATGCACAGTAACCTTGGCTAACATCACCTCCTCGAATACAATCTAGGAGGCATATGTCATAGAAAAAAAATCCATCTGTGGTGCAGATAAATACCATTTCAAAAATTGCATTTTAATACAAAACTCCCAAACAATATAAACCCTATGCTTTACTGCGTTAAAGATCCACATGAAAAACCAAGCCAAACATAAAACCCAAAACTCCAGAACAAACCAACTTCATAAAATCCACCATAGGGAAAACAAACCACAGTCTGAAAAACATAGAAAACCAAAACAGCAAACAAACCAACCCCAAAAAATCCACCACAAAGAAAAAGAACCATAGACCAAATAATCAAGAGAACATTTCGACTAGTAGGGAAAAAATTGAGCACCAGAGAACCACCACAAAGCTCAAATTCCTTATGCAACGTTGACGACAAATAAACCCAGATTACTCAAAACACTGCAAACTAGTAAATGCAAACTTACCTTGGCTAACTACCACTTGAACTAGAGGCCACCAACAACAACCATTAAATGAACCACCATAGCTAAACTGAAATTCCTTTCATGACATGTCAAAAAAACGAATTCCATGTGATGGAACCAAAGGTCACTAGAAAAAAACCACAAAGAAAACCACCATAGATTAACCAAAACACCATAAACATCATGACACTACACTTTAGAACTCAAATTCCAACCACATAACAAACTACAAAGTGAGAAAAACAACCACAACCTAACTCGGATGCCATATGTGACACATTAAAGCAATAAAAGCGGTGTATTCATTGCACCCCACAGAAATGAATGCAGAGCAATTAATACAGTACTACTTAGCACCAAATTCACTATAGCCTTAGCTAGGTGTTGCCTCCTTCGATACAATCCACGAGGTTGACATCAACATCACAACATCCAGTCGTAGTGTAGATAAATACCATTTCTAAAATCTGCATTTTAATATGAAAATCGAAAACCTTATAAACATTTTCTCAATTCCATTCAACAACCAATTGTATGACATGAAATAATCATCTAATATGATTGTTATATGTCCAACCATAAAACCTAGAACTCTAGAATAAACTAACCCCAAAAAATCCAACCATAGGCTGAATAATCACAAGGAAATTTTGGCCAACAAGTAAAATATTAGGCACCAAAGAATCAACATAAAGCTCAAATTCCCTACAGAAAATTGTTGATGAATAAACCTAAATAACTCAAAATACCACAAACTAGTAAATGCACACTTACATCAACTAATTTTTACTTGAACTATAGCCCACGAACAAACAACCACAAAATGAACCACCACATCCAAACGAAAAATTCCCTTCACAACACATCAATGGAAGGAATGTCATGTATTGGAACCAAAGGCCACCAACAAACAACCACAGAGAGAACCACCATAGTCAAACCAAATGACATACACATCATGGTATTGTGCTCTAGAACTCAACTTCCAACCACAAAGCAAACCACAAAGTGAGAACAACAACCGCAACCTAACTCGAATTCCCTACATAACACATCAAATAAACGAATGTGGTATATTCACTCCACTACAGAGAAATGAATGTGGAGCAGTGAATACACTACATAGCATGGAACGCATTATATTCTCAGCTAATCACCACCTCCTCAAATATAATCCATGAGGCCGACGTCACAATCACAACATCCACTCATGGCACAGGTAAATACCATTTCCATAATTGCATTTAATATGAAAATTAAAAACCTTATCAACCTTTGCTGACAACCAATCCGGATTGGTTCTCTATCTTAGAACTCCAATAGTTCTTAGAATTTTTTTTAATTGAACATAAATTCAAATTAATAGAAAAAATTGAAATTATGTTACATGGGCGCTAAGCTCTTTCCTTCATTGTGTGACCATATGCTAGAAGTGTGGGCTTAAATTTGGAAACTAAACTCCTTAATCATATAACCATGTGCTAAGAACCATAG
>ML808450.1:13027-33656 GCA_009831015.1 Picea engelmannii
AAAGTGAATTGTACATGTAGGCCCTGAAGATAATTAAAGAAAATAATTACAAAATAAGAAAGTGTCAGGTCGGCCCTATTGTTAAAAGGAAGTGACATAAATGGTATAAATAAACATCGTTATACATTCATTTTATACAAGTCAAATTTCAGAGGGAATAAGAAGTAAAAGAAGGCTGGATTTCAAGGGAGGATGAAGTCTTTTGGTGATGTGTTCTAAGGTATGTTATTTTTCAGGTCATCTTACCATTTTTGCTATAACTTTTTTTCTAGAATGATTCAGATTGTGAAATCGCTATGGTATTGAGAAGACATATCAAGGTACCTCTGGTAAAAATTTCAGCTCTTGATTCGCTATAATTATGGAGATACACTCTATGGAATATAGGGTTTGTGACCAATCCTGAAGCTAGTCAATAAAAAGGTGTTCCGGGTAAAACAATCATAACTTATTAATATAGAATTCACATGAAATGGGACCACTTCCATTGGAAAGAGTAAATAATGTAGTTTGTTTTGTACAAGTTTCAGAATCGGATGTTAAATATTGAGCACGGGGCATGCTATACAAGTTGGGTCTTCTGAATAGACCAGAATTGAATAAAGTCTACCATTCTTTATATAACCTCTTTTTGGGGAGGATTCAAGGAGTGAAAATTGAAGGAGTTTTAGAGAATACATTGAGTTATATTATCTACAGGATCAAAGTACTCCAAGAATTGAAGAATTGCAGAAATTGAAAAAGTCTCAAGAAGCATTATCAAGTTCTATGTGATGATTGGTTGATGATGATGATTTAATGTAAAGTTTTGTTATCTCACATATATTCTTGGGTGGAAGGAAGGGGCAAGGATGGAGAATTCAAATATATCTTGATATTGGAGGATTGTATCTTCCTCTTGGAGGTTTATCCCTCCCTTTACATTTGGAAGATGTAGCTACCTTTGGAAGTCATTACTTCCCTTGAACAAAAACTATTGATTATTTCTCATATATTGTGCATGGTGTATTGTAGTGTATTGGTGTAACTCTTATACTATTTTTCATTGCTCATTGGATATAATTGAATGGTTTAGGTATAAGTTGAAAAAGGTTTTTAAATTGTACTTGATACTGATTCACCCCCCTCTCAATATCAACATATTCTTCTCCATTGGTTACCCTTGAAAGGTGACCAGGTCCTGCATTCATCTTCCCTGTTTTGAATATCACTTCAAAATTGAATTCTTGGAATAATAACAACCATCTACATATCCTCCCCCCAACACTGGCTTGTTGACTATATATTTGAGGGTCGAATGATCCATGAACATTTTAAAGTGTTTACCGAGTAAATAATGCCTGAATTTTTGAAGTGCATATACCATGGCTAGGCCTTCTCTTTCTATGGTGTTGTAATTTTGCTCAGATTCTGACAAATTACTACTTGCAAATGCTATAGGATGGTCTAAGTCCCTTGCTCCTGGCTATGCCAAAATTGCTCCAAGTTCTATTGTTGATGCATCTACGTGCACATGGAATGCCTTTTCTAAATATGGAAATACTAATATACGTGATGTCACCATATTTTCCTTTAGAGTTTCCAATCCTTGTTGACATTGCTCATTCCACAGAAATCCAGTGTCCTTATTTAACAATTTTTCCATTGGTGCAGTAATTTGCGCATACTCGTTTATAAAATTCATGTAGTAGCTTGTATGTCCTAGTGTGGCTCTTAACTAGCGCACTGACTTTGGTGGTGGTAAATTCACAATGAATGCAATCTTAGCAGGGTCAACCAATAAGCCCTGTTTACACACTATATGTCCCAACAATATCCCAAAATGTGTACCAAAAATGCATTTTTTGATGTTTAATGATATCTGACATTGTCTACATATTTCCAACATTAGTATTAACACTTCTACATGGTCTTTCAAAAGAATATACACAGTCTAATCATCCAGGTATACTTCTAGAAACTGATGTATGGATTCCTTAAAAGTAGTTATGAATACCCTTGAAAATATAGTTGGCACAATTTTCAATCCAAAGGGCATGACTATATATTGGTAGGATCCCCATTATGTAGAAAAAGTAGTCTTATGCCTATCCTTTGGAGCTATTTTGATCTAATGGTAACCTAAGAATCCATCTGTGAACGAATATGCTTGATGGCCTCCCACATTCTCCAAGACCTCATCTTTAAAAGGGCTAGGGAAAGGGTCATGTAAGAAAGCATCATTTGGTTTCCTCAAATCTACACAAATCCTTATCCCCCCTTGCCTCTTTTCTTGGACTACCATGGGAATGATCCATTCAGATTCCTCTACTAGTTCTATAATGCCAGCTTCCAACATTTGGTCAATTTCTTCTTTCACTTTCTTCTTATACACTGGATTCATCTTGTATGGTCTTTGTCTGACAAGTCTAGCCTTAGGTTTGAGGGGTATCTTCATCTCACCTAGCTCCCTTGCTATTCCTTTCATATCTGTAAAGGTTGTTGGAAACAGGTCACTGTATTCGCACAGTAACTCTGTTATCCTATCTAATGTTTGCTCATCCCAATAGTCTCCAATACTTTCCATTTTAGGATTGTCATTCGTCCCAATGTTGACTTTATTAACTTTTATTGGTGCATAAAATTCCTCTCTCTCCTTCAATCTCTGTGATCTGAATGTTGTGCGGATCATGTTCATCTAGTGCTTCCTCTTTGACACAATAACATGAGAGTAACTCTTTGACTGTCTGTCTGTTATGTTTTTGATATACTGTTATGATTTCAACCTCTGCTTCATCAAAACACATCTCCCCTTATCAGCTATAGCTCTGAGTCAATCTTGGGGTTCTCATGCTCAAATGAGAAGGTTACTACAAAATTCTGTTGTAATCCTACCCATTCTATAGTGCCTCTATGCATATCCTGATCTATGTACCAATTCCTTGGGATCCCTTCCAATGTATGAATAAAGTGATGAGGCCATTCCTCTAGTGGTGTCATCCTCCATTTTGTTCTACACTTTTCCAAGTGTTCAACTGGTGGTCCATTCCCATCATACTTTTGCACTATATTACTCCCCTGTTCTGTGCCAAATCTAATGCGCAATAGTCATTTACATCGATACCAGTCCTGAATTGTTTCTTTATGCGTACCCCACCATCTTGTAAGTGTTTCCTTGAGTGCAATCTCTACGGATAACAACCTATGATTTTTCACCACTTCCTCCTCATATTTTTTCAATAATTCCTCTAAGTTGTTTAGTCCATGAAAACTAGGAGGTTCTCTTATCTCTGTACCAACCGTTCTTACTGCGTAGTCTATTCTTGTGCACCTCCTTGTGGAGACTTCATGTAATTGTTGTTTCCAATTCTCCAAACCTGTGTTTGATTCAGAAGCACATGATGTAATGCTTCTCTAGCTTAGTACCCCATCTGCAGTTTCTTTGACATAATACTCTTCTTGCGCAGTGGTTCTGTACAATTGTTTTATTTCTTCCAAATCCAAACAATTCACCTCTACAAACCTTTCTCCTTCTGAAGGATCCAATGGTGCAATGAATCTATATTCTCCCTATTCAAAAGAAGGTTTCCTTGTCTTTAGGTTGATTATAGCCTGGTTATCAAATTCCCAATCCAATCCAAGTAATATTGGGTAAGGTGTTGTGCCATCTACTATCTCTTTCACTTCAAAATCTTCCATAGTGTGCACTCCATCCAAATATACTATCACACCTTTAAGCCTTCCAATTGGTAAAACTCTGTGTTGATTTGCTAGTTTCAATTGGACAGGTGAATAGCCTAATGTGAGTTATCCCATACACTTCCATGTCTTATTAGGTAAGACATTTACTTTAGATCCTAAATCCAATATAATATCTCCCATGTTGAAATCCCCAATGTTGGCATTTAGTCTGAATTCTTTGTTTTCCCTTCTTCTTGTATGGATATGAAATTGATTGTTTTCTACTCTTACTTCCCTTCTACATCTGTGTTGCATATTTCTATATTTTTTTGTAAAAATGTAACAAATGATGGATCATTCAATAACTTAACATAGGATTGTAGAAAAGTCTTTATGGTACTTACTTTATCTAAAGGTTTTCCTTCAATGGTATGGTCCATTGGAGATGGCATCTCGTACATTGGTGGGTCCCGAGTTTGTTGCGCGACTGATGTAGATGCAACATTCTTCTTGAGAAGTTCCTTTTTGTCCTCCTTAAATGTTTCATTTTCTTTCCACTTTTCAAACTACTTATGTGACTCAATATT
This sequence comes from Picea engelmannii, assembly GCA_009831015.1. Lineage (NCBI taxonomy): Eukaryota > Viridiplantae > Streptophyta > Pinopsida > Pinales > Pinaceae > Picea > Picea engelmannii. The sequence continues at coordinate 17,275 of ML808450.1, forward strand.
CTTATTAACCCATTGGTGTTGAGCCGGATCTTGTTTTGTTGCATCATCTCCTGTCTTGACTCCTCCTCGAGTGACTATATTGACACTTCTCCCATCATCCCTAGCTTCTACAAAAATCCACTGGACATTCTGGTTGTTCTGTTTCATTTTTCCTGGATCTTTCCTAAGAGTGTTGGGTAGTCTTTTGTGTCATGGTTTGTTGCACGACAGTGCATACATGTTGTCAATGGAAGTGGAAAATCCCTTGCATAATTTCCTAGTTGTTGGAAATTGTGACACACTACTGGTCCTCTGCCTCATCTAAATCCTCCTCTTCCCGATCCAAATCCTCCTTTGCCCCATCCTCCACCTCTATATCCACCTCAATCTCCTTGCGGTGTGTTGTATTAGGGTACCTGGTTATACTACGTGGAGTTATATTGTGGTTGTGCATTATTTTACTATGGTTGCACATTGTTATACTACAGCTGTGCATTATTGTATGGTGGTGGTACCTGGTTGAACTGAGGTGCAGCTTGTCCTGTCATCATTTCTTGTTGTACCTTATATGTGTCTTAAGTTCTTTCTCTCATCAATTCCAACGTTCTACAATCCTTATCATCATGACCCACTGATTTGAAAAAATTGCAATATGAACTTTTTGGTACTGTCTTATACTTTTGCATCATTGGAAAATGATGTGGATAATGCCCATGCATATTACAAATATTGCACCATGGTACTTCTATTGGCAATGGGTTTGGCACCCCTATTTCCAAGTACCGCGTAAAATTTGGACATTTGTTCTTATGGTGTCCTTCTGTCCTGCATAACATACACCAAACAACTCATGTACCAGTCTAGTGCATGGTCTCTTAGTGTGATATTTGTATCCTCATATGTGATCTTCTTTTCTTCCTAGATATTCTCAAAAATGAATAAGTTATTTTCAGGTTCCTCTCATGCCTCTCCCCGAAATTCTAGTAATCTAATCATGGGATCATGTCCTTCCATTTTGAACTATGTTGAACTACTGCCTCCGCGCGTTGTACATAATTTACTGTTACTTCTTGAAATTTCTCCCCTAGTTGATTTTCCTTGATTGGATCCTTGTCTTGTTTCTTTTCTTCCACTAAAATTCTATTGTCTAAATGATGGTGTTCTTTTGGGTGTATTAGTCACAAATGGGGTTGTAGGTTCCACACTGATGATGATCTGGATTGGAGTTTTTCCTTTTGTTCCTAACCCTGAACCTCCTATTTTATTTTATTATTTTGAGTGCATGATTTCCTCAATCTTTTCCACAACACGAAGATCCTCTACTTCTTGTTCATCGCTCGCCAAGCCCTCTTTGTCAGCTATGGATCTCTTCTTGTTATTCATTTTAAATTGGTAAGGTATTATGTTGCGCATCTTTTCATATTTTTCCATTATCTGCTTTATCTTTTCCTCTTCTACCATTATTGGGTACATGACCTCCTTCTTTCCCTTATCCATGTCAATGTCCATATCTCAAACTCCTTTCAGTGCTTCCCCACCTTCCCCCATGCATGCAGGGAAGTTTAGTTGTCTGATTCCATGGTGATCACATCGTTTTCATACAATAAAATCTTGATTTAAGTATACAACGATCTGATGTACCTACCTTTGGGTCCCTTTAGAAATTTTTTCTCTTTTGTGGTGTAGGAATTTGCGGTATCTACTGCAAAATCAGTTATAAACCCCACAAAAATACTTCTAACCAGAAATCTATTGCACATGTGAAGTTGTTATTAACTTGTTGTAACTTCGCGATCTCCACAGGATTCCACTCCAACTATCTAATTTGATTCATAGGGTGGTTGTCATTTAACCTCAATAACCACTTCTGCAACAAATGTGGGAAATCACTGAAAACTACCTCTTGCAAATCATTAAAGAAGTATTTGTCGAGATATTTTTGTGGTGTTAACTTAGGGTTTTTGTTGTCCTTCTACACAAACTCAAGTTCCTTTTTTCTCAACCATATTTCAATCTCTGCCTTCATTGGATTCCATTGCATGAACATTTTGTTCTATAATTTCATCCTCCACGTGTTTCTTCCCCAGATCCTGTCCACTCAATCCTGTGTAGTTCCAGTCGACAACGAAACCATTTGTTCGCTTACTTCCTCTTGGGGCGACCCAGGTTCTGGTCTCTTACAGGTTTCCAACAAAACCCTCAAAACTATCATCCCTCCTGGTAAATTAGAAGGCAACGGTGAAACTAGGTGCACAACATAGTCTCACCCGAGATAGCTTTTATGGGGGGCTACAATACTCAAGTTTTTGTAGTCTAGGAATGAGTGGGAATTGTGGTTGGCTTCTTTTCCTTATGAATTAACCTGGTCAACCATTCATCTACTTCTACCATTCATTCATTTTTAACCCTATGCATGCATGTTGATAGAGCTAGTTTAACCCTTCATTCTTAAGCTAATGATCACATAGAACACAAGGTTTATCGTGGTTCACCCCCTCCTAGGGCTGCGTCCACAAAGATCTAACTTCTTTTCTCTTTTATTTATTTTGTTGCAAAATCTTGCGCTACGCGCATTATATCTTCAATAATACAATCAAAATGAGGGTGAGTACCCTCTGTGAGGCTGACTAGATCACACCAGTATCCTCATCCTGTGACCTAACCCTCAATAACTAACTTAATCAAATCTACTACAAGAATCATAACAAACTTGCTTACAATTATTGAATGAATTCTTAAACTCACTAAACCTTCTACCTCATGAACCTCATACCTCGACCTCCTACGTACTTATTTATACTACTTTATAGGCTTATATCTATTACAATCTTTTTCAAAAACCATAACCCTATCATGGTTAGGCTTGTCTGCCTGCATGCCACATTGTTTTTCCTCCTGCACGCTGATTTTCCGTCTTTTTCTACATGCTTCTTTCTTGCCACCTATTGTGCACGCTCTAAAAATAGCTCTTTCTCTCCAAAAAGGGGTCTTTCCCAAAACAAACCTTTGTCCCAAAAACATGCCTGCACCCAAAATAGGCCTCCACCTAACAAAACCAACATACATTTTTGGATGGAATGGTTTTTGATGGCTTATACGGTGGTTAATATAGGACAAGTGTTCAACTAGGAGAACATTGTGGCACTCAACATATTCAACAGAGCTCAAGAACCACTAGGTATGAAAAAAAATGAATTTTATATGTCGTCCTACCTTATTGATGCAATTTTCTTTGTCATTCATTTCCCTGCTTTTGAATGGATTTGGAATTTCACTCAACCCTCGATTCACATTTATTTCTCATAACTATGGGATGTAAATTACAAGGAACACATTTACAATATATGTGATTATTTCTTAGCCCCTTTGTAAAAGGAAATTTTCATATTTTTTCTACATAGGATATCACACAGGGCCATAACAACCCTGAAACAAATATGAGATTGGTATGTAAAAAAATATTACACTTATATCAAGGTATATGGAAGTATTTGGCCACCACACCTCCTACCAATATATGTGCTTGATAATTTTTTAGCTTGAGAAATTGCTTACCAAACTATAGAACAAGGGATCACACCATACCTTCCATCAAACAACAAGAAGTATTGGCCCAATTTTCAAATGTACATACAAAGATATAATATTTCCAACAAATCCCATGCTGAGAAGGAAGCCAAAGCCCTACAGGAGATATGTTTATGCACAGGGAAAATAAAAGGGCATGATCCCCATAGTATAGTGATTGACCATATGAAATCGGTCAAGCTGACCTACCCAACCATCCATGAACTAAACTTCCTTGAAAACCTCTTCAAAGGAGATTTCTTTTTTGAAGAAGTATTGCAAATGCTATAAGATGAGCCAACTAGAGAAAAGATTCAAAAGGAAGAAGATGAAGACAAGAAAACGGTGAAGGAGCAATCTAAATTGCTACTGGAAAAAGAAAAATAAAAGTTGGAAGTTAAGGAAAGGGAAGAAGCACATAAAGCTAAAGATAGAGAAAATAAATCTAGGGAAGCAGAAGAGAGATTCCAACAAAGGAAGAAAGAAGAGATGGAAAAGAAGAACACTAAGTAGTATGAGAAGAAGAAAAAAAACGAATTCATGGAGAAATATGTTGAAGAAAATAAAAATAACATTGAAAAAGAATCCAAAGAAAAACATGATGTAGATATGGAACAAAATAAAAGGGAGAATGAAGAAAAGAAAATACTAGATGTTGAAGATGAAGAGAACAAAAAGAAGGAAGAGGGGGGAAAACAAAAGGAAACTGAGTTAAAGGAGAAAGCAGAATAGGAAAAGAAGAAAAAGAAAGACTATTTAAACAAAGTTGTAGCAAACCCCATTGCAAGTATAGTTACTATCCTTGTTGAAGAATGCACTCATTTAATGGCCATCCCAAGAAATTTTTCTTATACATTTGAGGTACTAGAATTGGATGATGTTGTAGTGGTTGTGGGTGAGTATTATTATAGAAATAAGACCAAGTAAATTGAGAGGATAAAAAACAAGAGGAAGAGAGGAGGATTTTCTCTCAAGAAAGAATATTCTAATAGAAAAATCAAATGGAAGGCAGGCCCAGACCCGAAGGAAAATGAAATACAGACTACTTCAGCCCTTAATGCATTTGTAGTTGCAAATGCAATGCCAATATATGAGTTAGGAGAGGAATAGCATTTATACAAGGCTAGGATAGATGAGATGGAAGGATATATGAATACCATAAAATATAACCTTGTCAATGAATTTAGGAAAAAGGCTAACACTGTAGAATAGCTACACAAAGAGGAAACATAGAAAAGATAGCAACTCCAAAAGAATACGTTAAATGCAGAGTTTGAGAAAAGGGCTACTATAAATTATAGGTTACACCATGAAGAATTGGAATCTCTTGATCTCATCCACTCATAAGAAATAGAACATCTCAGGATGAAACATGCACAAGAAATGGAAAGCTTGCAAGAATAACACTTGGAAGTAAGCATCTACAATGAAAAGTTGGAAGACAGAGTCCTAAAATTGAAGCAATATAATCAGGACCTTGAAAATACCAGAGAAGAAAACAAACAAGGAACCCTCATATTAGAAATTGTTAAATAAGAAGCCATAGTTGCCAATGAAGAACTCGAGATTATATAGAAAGAATATTTTTGTATATTGAATGAAATTCCAAAAAACAAGGAAGACCAAATCAAACTGAATGATTAGTTGGAAGACATAAAGAGAAAATACCAAAAATCTCAAGATTCCTTTGACAAAATTGTAGATTGGAAAAGTGTGTATGATAGTCCACCTAATACAATTCCAGTCTGCACAACTGGAAAAAATATTAAAGAGTAAGTCCTCTTTGATACATGGAAGCCCATCCTAAATAATATTAAAAGCACACAGGGAGCATTTGGTAAAGCATGCAAAATATTATGGAATGCCTCTGATAACTTACTTGAAGAGTTTGAAATGAATTTAATGGTATACTTAGAAGAAGAACCTCTAGTTTAGTTAAGAATATAATATGTAGAGACCAAAAGAGTTGGCAACTGACAGACTATTGAAGCAATCACTGAAGTAAATAAAGAGGTCTTGAAAGAACAACTCATAAATCCAACCAAGCTGACCACTCTAGCCAAGGGATTCATATAGAAGATAGAGCAGAGTCTAAAGATGGAGGTAACAACCTATATTTGTGACAGTGAGTCGATAGATATGGAGAAGATGCAATTGAGAAGAGTGGATGCGATCTTGATGGACTACGAGCTATGGAAAGAGTATATAGACAACACGTAGCTCTCGAATACTTCTTGATCGTTATATTTTGCAATTACTTATTCATAATTACATTTTGCAATATTTTTTCTTTATTTTAATCATGCAAAAGTTGTAAAGTTCTAATCCAAAATATGAAATGAAACATTGTAACTATCATCTGACATGATGACAGTTATAGAGTGTAAACAACCTCTCTTGTTTTATAAAAGAGAGTGTTGTGAAGTGTTGTTCTAGAGTCTGTACTTAAGGCTTAGAAGTACAGTGTCTAGGCATCCAAAAGTGAGTAAAGGGTAGAGAAGGAAGAAACGTCAACCTTCGGCAAGGGAAACTAGGGATGATTTATGTGTTGGCGTTGTCTAGCTTCCAACTGTTCCTGGATGTTTATATCCCATTCAATTGTTGCCCATGAACGTTCGAGTTCAACCCGGGTAGTGGCTATTTTAAGAATAGTATCGAAAAGGTTTAAGGCAATATGTGTTTGATCTGATAGTCCGGGTTCGATATTAGGTTGTCTTGGTACAGGGACAGTCATGGAGGAATAGTAAAAATAAGAAAACCTCAGGGGGAATTTAAGTGTTGTCTCAATTCAGTCATATAAAAGAGAGTTTACGGTTTCAGGAGTGAAAAAGGGGTGCAAACCAAAGGCCCTTTCCCGTAACTGAGTTATACTTTAATAAAAATGTATGAGGTGGGAGAAAACATTAAGTTGTCTATCGAGTAAGGCTCCTATCAAGGGATAATCTCACGTATAAACAGAAGAAGAAAAATGTAAAGAAATAACCCGATGAAGCATAAAATATATATAGAATTCTGAAAGTGTTGACTGGTCTTATACCTGCTGATAACTGGTACAGAGAAAAAACAGTAAACAATATAGAAAACCAAAATTCATTCACTATAGTAGAGGTTGTACTAAATTATAGCGAAGCATTCATCAGATACAAATATGAAATGAAATGAAATATGAGATACAAGGAAACAAAATCATAACACAGTCGTGACGGAATTGAGAATCTTCGGATTTGCTTTATATTAACTCTCAAAATGGAAAACCTCTATTACAATCGACACAAAAAGGTCCAGCCTCGGTTCTTTCTTTCTATGGTATATTTATACAATTTTACATAAGATGGAATCTCAATCGTTGCAAAATTTTCAGTTATGATACGGAGGAGAGAAATCGTTCTATTTCTTCATCTCTGTCTTTATTTGGTGCCAGAAGCTTGTCCTCGCGCATGCTCGGTACAAGTGACACATCTTTCCACCAGCTGAGATATCATCCTTGATGGTTTTGCTTGACAATTGGCTTCAAAAGAGTAACAATCTCGGGCTAATTGCGGTAACCTTTCTTCCATCTGGCTGTCTATGATGTCGATAACGCACAATTGTACACTTGGTTTAATCATACATTTATCTATTTGGACTATGTCTTCCATAGTTACTTGTGAGATCTCGGTCGAATCTCTTTCCTCTTTTTCATTTAAATCAAGTGATATTTTCTCTATATTCATTTGACTTAATGCCTCGGCATTACCTTCGCTATCAATGCCTAACAGATTACCATCTATAGCACCAAAATCCTCTTCTAAAGATTTTGTTACCCTCTTAGCTTGCAACTTACCTTCTGAGATATTGTGCTCCCATTCTTTTAATAAAATATTTCCTCTGGTCTACTCCAAAATGGAAAACCTGGGAGTACTTCCCAATTCCCTATTGTTTGTAGCTATTACAGCCTCTTGAAAAGCGACCCGAGATGCTATAGCTTCTCTCTCTCTGACAAATAAATTTTCCAAAACTTGATTAACAAGTAAGCAGTTGTCCCAAATCACCTCTACCTTGGCGAGTAAATTTCCCTGGGCCATAGAAACTCTGCTCCGAATCTCCATCGCCTGGGACTGGAACATCCTGATATTTATAAATTTACTTTCGACGATTTCCACTCTAACCTGTAACTGTTCGATCAAGTCTTTTTGCTGGCTCGCTTGTATCTGATCATTCTGAACCACCATCTCTGCTTGTTCGAGCTTAGTTTTGAGCAGCTCTATCTCACTTTTATCGGCCAACCTTGCTTGTTTTATCCCTACACTCGCCTGGTCCTTGGCAGCCTCCTCTGTTGTGGCTAGTCTGGTTTCTAGGGTTTTGATGAGGCAATTTTTTTGTTTCAGCTGGTTTCTCAAAACCCCGACTGAAAATTGATTTGTTGTGGCATATGCCCCTAATGTCCCAGTTATTTCTGTCACAAACTGTTCATTCTTCTTGTCTTTCCCATCAGTCAATAATTTGTATTTCTTGGCTGTCGATTCCCCTTCTTGATAGAATTCTCTCTTTACCACAACCTTTCTCTTCTTATCAAAGAAGAACTCATTTGGAGGGAGCTCTTCCACCCTTATAGGTCTCAATTCTTCATTTAAAATCCACCCTGTGTCAATATTTCCTTGAGTTGACTGCAAGGGAGTAATGGATGTGATGGGATCTCCGATTTGCTTAGCTGATTGCCCTGGAGTAGTAACCAAAGTCTACTTTTTTGACGGGTCGGGAGTCTTTATCTCTGCTTTCAGAATCTTAGTTTGCTCTTCCCCGTCCTCGTGTTTTTCTTGACTGGGTGTCGCATTTTTGGAGCCTTCGACATCTTTTTGTTTCACCTCTGCTGTACTCAGATTCTTTCCCCGTAATACTGCGGGAAGACAACTGCGTCGATGTTCTTGGAATTTCATAACATCGGCCCTCTCTTCAAGTGCCAGGGTTTGTATCCGAGCTAAAATCTCGGCATAAGATCTTGCGCCTCGGAAAATGTCATCCGAGGGTGAATTTTTGTGTTCGAATCTCTTGAGTCCGCAACTGGCCAAATGATTACTTACGACCCTTTGCGGATCATGCTTCTTGAATTCAATAAGAACCAATTTTAGGTCTTCCAGGGCTGCTGCCTCATCTTTAGCATGCCCGAAATATAACAAAGAATATGAATTTAAATGAACAAGAAAAGGTGGCCATACCTTCTTTGTATATCCCTTAAGCTCCTTTCTTATGCCATCGATTACTGTTTGTCTAGCAACCTCACGACAAGCCAGCTTGTTGGGGATGAATAATGGCAATGCATGCGGGGGAATGGAAGCCCCGAAAACTCTGAGATATAAGAATTCGGCTTCTACATACCAGTCAACTATACTGCTCAAATTCATCACTATACTGTCCGAGATCCTGGGTGGCGGGTGGCCGAAAATAGTGACATGTAGAGGTACCATTACCCAGTTAAAGATTTCATATACGAAATCTGCCGCTTTGTTTTCCCACAATTTTGAATGATAGACGTGGATGGGCTTGGCCTCTACTGGATTCCAACTCCGGCTCATTAAGGGAAAGGGTGTTAGAAATCACACGACGTACATAGTGTATGCGGACATAAAAAATGAAGAAATATTTTCGCTCTCTTTCTGTGCCCGATACTCTGTAACTCGATTGGTCAAGCTGTCAGACAACATTTTCGCCGAGTCGAAGGAACACACTTCGGGAACTTGATGTATTAGAGCCACCCATTGAAGAAATAAATGTGAAGTGTCCTCTCTCCCGTATAATCTGCACGTCATCATAGCTATATACTTGAACTGTGGTTCCAAGGAAGCTATTGAATATATACCATTACTGTCTGCCCTGAACTTCGCAGGGTGCGAAACCCAATCTCTGATTAAGTTGGACATAGTCTTGTCATACTGCACACATTCCTTCTATTTGAACTTCTCCAAGAATTCAACATCGTATGTAAGGTCAGACACGGTAGGCAACTTGTACATAGCCTACAGTTGTTTGGGTCTGAAAGTCCCGATGGTGACCTTCTGCTCATTGATGATGGTTCTGGTTGGTATGTCTACGTGGTCTAATGCCCACTGGACCATATCATAGTAAGGGAGCAGTCGTGGCCTGGCCGCTACTTTATGCATTCCCGATTGGACGATGATCTTATATTTGGTGGTTATGTCATCTTTTTCACTGTCACTGGAATCATCAGAATAATCCACTAATTCGACATGTAGAGCATTAGAAACAAAGAACCAGTTCGGGGTAGAGTCGACACTTCGAGGTAAAGTATCAGCGACGTTGTCTGAACTTGTCTTGAAACCTCAACGTTGGCTTTAGACACTTTTCGCGGGGCCATGACGGGAGATCCTGCTTTAGCTCTTCTGCGATAAAAATATGTATACATACAGAAATTAGTTCGTTGAGAAAAGTGTGCTCTACGTAATATAGAAATGAATTTGTTATAATGAATAACAACTCTATATATTCGAAAACTCGGTACTTTTTAAGAATAGATTGGTCAAATCACGCTTAAATATGAATTTAGCAATAAAAACCCAATCTTTACTTGTCGATTCGCCTTGTTTCTAATTAATGCCATATATTTTGGTGGTTCGAAATGTCATTTGGCGTAAGGAAGAATTAAGACTGCCTTGTAAACTGTGCATGCATCAAATCATGGGAAATACTGGCTTAGTTCAATTAATCAGGTTTTACCAAAGTTGATGAATCTTTCGGTACTCGTTGCATCGGGAAGCTTTGCTTTAACCCTTTGAACCTCTAACACCCAAAATTGCAATGATTGACTTTGGTTAATAAAAACATAATTGTGATTAGGCGCTTAATTAATTATGTGATTATTTATATCGCAATTTCGTGACACGGAGTTTCGAAGGTATAGCTTCCAGGAAGTTTGTATGTTGAGTTGCGAAACCACGAGATCACAATGGTATGTTTTAATTAAAAGGGAGGATAAAATCGGATTAAATGTTTAATTAATTATGTTCATATCTTTATCGCGACTTCACGACTCGAGGTTTTGACAGTGTAGATTTTAAAAAGAAAATATGCGAGTTGCGAATTTTCGACAGAACTTAACCACGGCTAAGATTTTACCTTTAACCTTAACGCGGGTTACTAAAACAAGAAATTTGTGGTTTCGGCTATCGGGGTTACGACAGTAAGACTTTTGGATTTAGTAAACGCCGAGATACGAAACCCTGATGATGCTTAACCGTAATTCAGGGAAATTTTACTCTCGTTACTGACCTGGGTAAAATTTTAAAACGATTTCGTCGTTTCATTGTTCGGGACTTGTGAACTATGTGAACTATAGCATACGAAATACAAAATACCGAGGTAGAACAAAGGGGGAAAAATATTTGACGAAAAGTAGAACTCGCCTCGAGAGTACGATAACTATCGCCGCTCGCATGATAAGACTTCAGAGATTTTGAAACCACAGATGGAAAATACGAAAACCATCTTTCGATTTCGAGCATTAAGACATGAAATTCGAGACGGGCTAAAAAACAAAGGCGACTCCAACATGAAGTAAGATGGAATTTTTCCCTTTGTAAATGAGAGATGGTAGTATTACTTCCAAGTGAATAAAGAGCAAGAGGCATTCTGGGAATTTGTGACTTTGGTAGATGTATATGAGACTTTTCTTTGTGCATTTGCTTTCTGCTTGAGTAGCATAGAATTGTATTGTATAAACTATTTCTTCACTCTATTATTGATTCTCATGTTGTCATATGTTTCCTTATGAGTATAGAAATGATGTTATGAATGCACTCTACAACTAATTGTTAGTGTATCTATAATATTCTTAATATCACATACCAATGGCACACATGAATTATTTCTGGTTCTAGTGGTATTATATTTTACTATACTCATACAATTAGTTTTCTCCTGGTCAGGATAGGATATGTTAGGATAGATTTAGATTAGCATAGTGTTAGATAGTTCTAATTTAGTATTTAGTTCAAATTTCAATTCATCTTAGAACATTTTTTCCTTAGATTCATAATTAGAAAATCTTTTGATTGGAAACCAGACCCACATACTGGTCGAAAATGCTACACTAAATGAGAGTAGGTCTAATTAGGACCTACCATCTGGCACTCTCCCTTACTTGCTTGATAGGACATTTGGACCCGTCAACACTAGGATCTTCTCAGAGATATACCCATGAGGATAAGATACTGACTAAGGCTAGCATATCAAAGAAACTCTTGTATCACCCCACCTCCTAAAAACCCATGTTGCAAAAGCACTATATATATTATAAATTTGTAAGGGTGAAATTAAAATCTTAACAACACGGAAGTTGAAAGAAACAATATTGTGTGGGAAGTACAAGTAAACTCGTTGGGGCTATGGATTCTCACTAGCAGTAGGGATATGCTTGTATGATACCAAGGAAACTTGTCGGGGGTATGGACGCTCGTTGGAAGCGAAGCAATGCTGATAAAAAATAGACCAGGAACACACATAGGCCTATAAACAACCAGGATCACCCCTCTATGGCGTATTATTTTCCTAAGATTCATGAACAAGAGTTAATTTAATCCCATCTCGTAATATCTCACATGAATTGTTCAAAGGATCAAACATGCTATATCGATTTCTCATTTTTCAGTAAAAGCTAGTGATGTGGGATCCACGATACAAAGGAACTTGTAAATTATTCAAAACATAGATGGATCAAAATATATGATCTAGAGGTATATCTAGATCATAGATAACTATTCCTACCATCAAATCGCCACTTGTTGTGCCCCCTACAACAACCCACTAAAATTCTCTACCTTAGAGGATTTCAATGGGTACCTACCTATCAAAATTTAAGCAAGGAATTTGTCACTACTAACTTGACTAGATATTGATACATGATTCTACTATTCTATATTCAATCTCAGGAGATAATCTAAGATAGTTTGGTTAGTAGAAATTTTTTTGAACTTCGTTACTCGTCCATCCATCCTCCATTCACTAAATGAATCGTAAACCCTTTTTGGAAGATCCATCTGCGATAATGAGCATAATATCTAGCCATATGAACATTTCCCAATGGTTGTTGATACATCCTCATCGTACTTTTCCTATTGGGATATTTGTATCAGAAATCATTGCATCTAGTGAATATGTTTTCTCCTGACCACTTCTCTCCGACACCTTTTTCGATACATAATTTGTCTATATTATCATGAGTCCTTTTACCTCGTGCTTACGAGTCAAAATATGATTATCCTAAGAGACCTTCATGTAATGATTACAACTAAGCATATAATGGTGGGCTCCTCACTAGGTTCTTTATCCTAATTAACGAATCATAGACCTTATTCTATGAATTATTCTCCTTGTATATCCCTTCTTTTTTTAATGCACACTTTTCGAGGAATACATCTTTATCGTTGGAAAGAGAAGTGAGATATTATCTTTGCATCCTCTGATGGATCCTTCCCGACAAACCTATTTTGACAGTATGTTCGGGAAGTCACCTCATAGGAACAAATGTTAAGTATCTCCTCTACATATTCCAATTCCTCTCTTCCAATAGACCTTTCTGATATTACTTTCAAAAGATGTCTTTCGAAGTTACCTCTTCAACACATCCTCCCCCTATTTGACGACTCATTTTGATGGGTAAAATTGAAGGTTATAAATAAAAGTGTTAAATGGTAAAGTTTACAAATGTTTGTTGGCACCCAAATTTTTGCGTTCCGTTTTTCACATGCACACAAATAAAGTTTTGTGGGCTCATTCCATGGTTTTCCATGCACCTAAGAAAATGCACGAGGAATTCCATAAAGTGTGAATCGAACCAAGTTTTTTCAGAAGCATGCCTAGTGTAAAGACTACCAAGTGTGCGTCGTTCCGATTTTTTTCAGTTGTGTCGGAAACCAAGAAGATTCTCACTGGAATCAAGAAAGGAATCATTAAAAAATATCCCCAAATGATTATTGACAACAACATATGAAGATGTGGGATGGCCAGAAGAAGAGTTGGCCAGGTAGTTAATATTTCCCCTGATACAGAGAGTCTACACGAAACACTAGAAGGCACCAAAAGCGTGTGAGGTAGTGGGATCATACAAGTGCGAGGAGAATAGTATAAATAGAAAACACTCCTCAGTAGTGGAAGATATAAAAAGGATCTTTAATCTCAGAACGACAGTTAGTTAGTCAGTTGGTTGGCTATCTTTCCAGTTAGAGAGTTTTAAGTTAGCTTAGCTACCAGTATCGAGCTCACTTTGAGCCTATTGTAATATTGTGATGCTTTGAATATACTCTTTTGTCTTTGATATGTTTGAATACTAAGGCAAGGTGCATGGAGCATTATGTTTTATTTTCATTGTTTTATATAGTAATGATCTGAAGTTGTATGGATATCATAGGCAATTGTTCATCACACTATATATATTCGATGTGATGAAATGATTCCAATAATAAATATACAAACGTTTTGATTCAAGCCATGTCTGTTATGAATGAGATGAATATGTATGTGTACAGTTTTAATTATTAGTCCTAAATAGGTTATCATACCTGATTTACATGGATTCCAATTGCAGTAATGTTTCATATGTTTAATCCTTCATCCATGTCACAAGACCTTATGGTATCTATGTTCCTCTCTACATCTTGGATGATACCTTCCTAGACCCGGGCTGAGGATTGATATATCAGTGATTTGGGGTTTTGTTGGACAACTCTGGATGAACCCTAGGTATAAAACTTCCCAATGTTAATAGGGACAATATGCATGCAAACATGGACCGTGTTAGTACCCAAATTTGCAGTGTTTCTACAAGAAGTTTAAACTTCCTATAGCGAAGTGGGTGTATTTTTAGAGGAACTCGCTAGAGGAAGTTTTATGTTCAGATAGAAAGGCTCATTCAGTATAACACTGATTCACTACAAAAAAATTGTGTCTTCCATTGCTACTACTATGGTGACATTTCTCCAAAGGGTGATCTAATAGTTCATTTATGTATTATTGTGAACCTTTATGATTATTTTTTAAAGGAGAATTGTATAATCATTCAATGGAAGTTGAGGATCATTGTGGCCTTTGGCTACCTGGGAATCCATTTCATTATACAACATTCTGAATATTCATCATCAGTTGTATGGCACTAAATACAAATTTGAATATTATTTCTTTATAATGTAGAATAAAATATAGAAACTTATATGTGTTATTTGACAACTCTGCAGATGAGGAAAGGACATTTCATATGGAAATATCTGAAATGTGGTCCCTACTATGTGAAGTTAAAAATGAAAGCCTTGCTTTTGAAATAATCTCAACGTGAAAATAATTCTATAAAATATTATTAAGAAAGCAAGCCAAGTGCTCAATCCCACGAATCGACTTAAGAACACAACGAATCGACAAAGAAAATACCCAAGTGTTGGATACATAACAACGCCCAAGGATTGAAATATCTCACTCAACAAAGAGTTGCAATTTTATTCTAGTTATTACTATGTTGCAACTATTTTTAAACAGTTAGGGCGAGTGTTGTAAGTGCACTAGCAAAGTTTGGTCACCAGTTGAATCTCTAAAGCCTCACATATTTGTATTATTGTGGCAGTGTCTCTTTGAAAATAATGATGGGGTTCCACATCGACCAACACTCTACATAAATTCTCTTGGTTAAGATGCTTCTTCAAATAATGATGATGATTTCAATTATGTTGGTTATAAACAAATTTGTGATTACAATCCATTTTCCAAGTGCTAGAACTATCTTATTTCTTCTCCTATTATGGTAATATATGCTTTTGCTGGAACCATTGATATTGTATGTTGATGGAGAGTGTACACATCTATGTCAAAATAAGGACTCACCTCCAAATGTCTACAAATGGCCCAAATTCCTCACATATAAAATCTCATGAATTGTTAGCTCTGGCAAATTTTGCTAAAGCATGTTTCTCTTTGAGAATCATTGAGGAAGAAAGGAGAAGCCAAGGATTATGTTTCTAAGGGCATGGTTGGTGACATATCATAAATTATAGGTGTTGAGGAGTTCCAATTGCTTATCCTCAATCAACTTCAATTTATATATCCCCTTTTCCAGTAGGCTTATTCACATCCATATTCCAGATTTGAAGGAAATCTCCCAGATTTAAAGGAACAAGGTCAGCATCAGATCCAAATTTCTAGGAAAAAATTCAACATTCAAAACAACTATAAAAGAAGCATCGAAGACTAAGAGCATAGGGGGGAGATATTCCTTTGGGAAGAGGTAGGTTAGATCAGACTTTATGGGAACTTGTGTTCTAAATTTTATGCCCAATGGTAAATTATTCCTGTAGGATTTGATTATCAAATAATTTTGTGGGTTATGTTATCAAATTATTACTCTCTCGGTGTTTTACACCCATTCTCTTCTTGTATGAATAGAACTTATGCGCTACATAATTCCTATGCATTAAATCCTTAGTGTACTTGCTCTGTTTTTTGGATTTTATTCAAATATCTAGTATTCATTAATGAAAAGCATTCTTGTTCATGAAGATTCTATCATATGGATTATGCATGTATGATCTTGTTGTGATGCTTGTGTCTTCCATAATTGTTCTCCTTAATCTTGTACCTATCCATGATATTATCTAAAGCTTCCTGATAACTAATTCACCTACCTTTTATCCATGAAATATTGCAATAGAATCTATGCCCAATGGCCTTGATCAATGATCTATATGTTCTTATTTGAGTTTTGGCTCAATATTCTTTTCTTACCTACCTGATCCACCAACTTACAATAAAATTATCTTTCGATATGTGCTAGGCATTTCTCTTTTGCAGTGAATAGAAATATC
>ML808450.1:45885-93522 GCA_009831015.1 Picea engelmannii
CCTTGCAACTGTGCAAGTTTGTGCTTGTTGAAGATTTTGTTGAAGATGTAGATGTCTGCACGGATCTAATGAAGTAGATGTACCATTGAGATGTCCATACATATTCACTTTCTCTTCTTGTAATGAAGAATATCCAAATAAAGTTTGGATAAAACTTTGAAAATCGTGTGATCGTTTTCAAAAAAATGTTGAAATTTTGTTGATTTTAAAAGATCATAACTTCACTTTCCGGACTCCGTTTCAGACGATTGTTTTTTGAAATTGGATATCTTCCCAATAGAAATTCAAATATCCAATTTGTTTCTGCAAATTGTGCTAAGAAAATATCAGAATTGAGTCTGATGTGTGCAACTCCCTTTTTGTCTCCTGAGATGCATGCTTTGCGCATGGAAAAGTGTCTGCATGTAACTCCTTAGATGCATGCCATATATCTTCCACATGAATTTCAGAAAAAAAAATAAAAAATAAAAAATAAATAAAAATAAAAAATAAAATAAAATGAAATGGAGTAGACATTATCTTCATTTAATGGAATACAAATTTATGCAAATACGTTTGTAGAAGACTCTTCATAATAAGAGCCTTGATCTTATGATGGATTCTCTTATGGATCTATCTGTTCAACCTCCTACATGAAATCTTCATAATCTTATTTATTCCCAAATAGAACCTCCAATCTGGTCCATAATTCATTTGGAGTTGATTCTTGTGATTCTTCATATACTTGATGGAAAAGTTCGGGAGAAACAGACGTGTAGATACTTCCTATGGCCATATCTTGTCTATTGAGAAAGTCATTTTTCTCATTGGCGGAATCAGGCTCTACTTCTGTTGTCATAATTATTTGGTACAAGCCTCTACATATGAGATGAAGCAGAATTTTTGGCTTCCATTCCAAATAGTTATGAGGCATGAGAAGTATTGTCGATGAGTAAAACATAGATTCCATATTTTCTGTGTTCTTCAATTTTTAGTACCTGAAAAAATAATTTGGTGTAGATTTTGCTTAGCAGTCCTTTGGCTCTGAGACCATGTAAATGTGTTGAACCTGCACAGAATAGATCTAGCTAAACAATAATACACACATTTTCAAAGAGAATTGGAGAAAGAAGAAGAAGGAGAGAAAGAATAGAAGAATTCTCATTAACCGTTTTCCACACTCAAAGAGTGAATAATTTACAATAGATATAGGATACATGAGTAACTAATAATCCATAGTGGTGGTCTAGAGTGATCTGGACACACACCAGCAATTATGGGAGTAAACTGCCACCTAGTATAGTCTCTTAGGAAGTTACGGGTTTGAACTGCCACCTAGTCTGAGTTAACTAGTCTACCAGTCTTCAGTTAACTGACTAAAACAAAGTGAAGTGAGGAGGAGATTAGGGAATCATGAGTAATGCGCCAGTATGGTGATGATACCAAGGGTAATGTCCATTAGTTGGTGATGATCCCAATGTTGCGTGGTGACAAAACCAATGCAACATCTAGAATCAACTCAACTAGTCAAACTGAAGTGTCAACTGAAGGAGAATATTCTCCAAGTGGAATATTCTTCCCTAAAATATAGGATACTGGACAATGACTAATTATGAATAATAAACAAGGAAAAACCTTAGGAAAAATAAATCCTAGGTGTGTGTGAAGTAACTCCAACACACCCATCCTAGTCGAAGGATACCATCCAGTTGTGATAGCTTGACTGCACCAGAGTCTCGTATTTTCGCAACTACGAATGGAACCAGAAAATGCATGCACACATTGCTTGGATGGTTTTGATAACGAATGTCATAGAGTAGTAGTTTATCCCCTTGCTCAAATATTTTAGCCTTAATGTGCCTGTCATGCCAAGATTTATGTCTATCTTTCTCAACTGTCTGATGAAAATGTGCTAGAAATATTTCTTCCTCAAGTTCTTGCAAGTCTGCAATTCTCTGCGCAACTGATTCATCATCTATCATGTGTGTAGCATGTGCTATATAGATACTAGGGGTAATAAAATTTGCACGTACAACAACTTCTTTTCCATAAACCAACTGAAATGTAGCTTCTTTGTGGTAGTCATGTAAGCCCACAAGACTGTTGGAACTCTATCATCCTAGTCTTCCCTGTTTGCGCAACATACTTTTGTCAATCCTCTTTCCAAAATTTTATTGAATTCCTCCACTGTACCCTTAGCTTTTGGGTGGTAGGGACTTCTCTTATGGTGTTTTATAAGGAATTATGTTGTCAACGTTGCAATTTTCCTGTTGATAAAGTGACTACCTTGATTACTTGTCAGGCTTGTAGGACATCCAAACCGAGTGATGACGTTATCAAAGATAAATCTAGTTGTTGTATATGTCGAACAATATTGAACTACC
This sequence comes from Picea engelmannii, assembly GCA_009831015.1. Classification (NCBI taxonomy): domain Eukaryota; kingdom Viridiplantae; phylum Streptophyta; class Pinopsida; order Pinales; family Pinaceae; genus Picea; species Picea engelmannii. The sequence goes on from ML808450.1 coordinate 48,249, forward strand.
TATGATTCATCCCATCTTGTGAGGTAATACATTGTGGTAATAATGTATCTGGCCTTTGAATGCTTAGCTGGTGGGTTGATTGGTCCAATACAATCAACAACCCACTTATCAAAAGCCTGAAGTTCTCCAACTAGATGAAGTGGTAATTCATATTTGTGTGATGGCTTTCCTACTCTTTGGCAGATGTCACAAGATCTAGCATACTCCTTAACATATTTAAATAACTTAGCCCACCATAATCCGGCTTGAAGTACCTTCTGTGTAGTAGTTCTACCTCTAACATGTCCTCTCGCAACTCCATTGTGGCATTCCCACGGGATATCTTGCCTCTCGTGGTTCAAGACACATCTCCTAAGGATGTTGTCTAGTCCCAATTTGTAAAGTTGTCCTACAATCAGTTGATAGTCTTCGGTGTGAACCATCGTATGTCACTTTTGGGTTGTGGAGTAAGTTTCTGGGTAGGTCCCTGTATCGAGAAAGACCACAATGTCTTCAAGATACTCTAGGATGGCCTCAATTCAGAATAGGTCCACATCTGGGAGCTAATCATCCACTTCTCCACCACTTTCTCCTGATTCCAACCTGGACAAGTGGTTTGGATCTACATTGGATCTTCCTGGTTTGAAAATGACTTCGAATGAAAATTCTTGAAAGAAAAGTACCCACCTACAAATCCTTCCTTCAAGTATTGGTTTATTAACTAGGTACTTCAATGCAGAATGGTTAGTAAAAAAATTAAAATGAGAGCCTAACAAGTAGTGTCTAAACTTTTGTAATGCATAAATCATAGCTATACATTCCCTTTCAGTGGTTGTGTAGTTGCATTCGTCTTGCAAAATTTTTTTGCTAGCAAAGTAGATAGGGTGGTCCATATTTCCTTCCCATGGTTTCACTAAAATGGCTCCCACGAAAATGCTTGATGCATCTACATGTACATGGAATTCAATTTCCTAATTGGGAAATATCAAGATAGGTGCAATACTTAGGTTTTCTTTGAGAATGTTGAATTATTTGTTGCACTCTGGTGTCCACCGAAAAATATCGGACTTCTTCAACACTTTTTCTAGAGGTGCGGTGATAGTTGCATATATTCTGATGAACTTGCAGTAATATCGTGTATGTCCCAGTGTAGAGAAAAAAAGTTTAGCACTTGTAGGTGGTGACATGTTTAGGATGAACACAACTTTAGTTGGGTCTACCAAGAATCCTTCTTTGCATACAATATGCCCTAATAGATTTCCATGTGGTACACAGAAAATGCACTTCCCTAGATTCAGATATATATACAATTGACAACATCTATAAAAAATTATCCAGAACAACCCTACATGGCCTTTTAACATGTTGTATACCGTCCAATCATCCATTTAGAATTCTACAAACTTGTGGATGAACTCTCTAAATGTTGCTATTATGATCCGAGAGAAGATTGCATGGGAATTCTTCAAGCCAAAGGGCATTACATTGTATGTGAATGATCCTCATTTAGTTATGAATGTGGTCTTCTTCTTGTCTTCCTCTAGGATTCTAACTTGGTGATATCTTGAGAATATGTCTGTAAAAAAATAATATTCATTTTTGCAACTTGATCTAACACTTCGCCACTGAAAGGTATAGGAAAAAGATCATGCACACATGGAGAATTCAGAATTCTATAGTTCACACATACCAGAATGTCTTTTGTATCTTTCTTGCTCTGGATAACTATGGGGATAATCCACTATTCTTCTTCGATTGGGAAAATAAGTCCTTCCGCAAGCATTTTGTCCACCTTCTTATTACCTTCTCTTTTATTCTAGGATTAAGTTGGTATGGTATGTGCTTCACGGGTCTTCAACCAGGTTTCAACTCAATTTTCATTTTTCCCATGGCTTTGTTTATACCTTTCAGTTCTAAGAACGTTTTCATAAACAAGTCCTCATACTCCCGCAACAGGCTGTGTACTTCATTCATAGTTTGCTCATCCTAGTAATATCCTATGGAAGCTATCTTAGGATGCTTTTTACTCCCTATATTAACTTTTCACAACTTTAGTGGATGGTTATAGGAGCTACAGGTGCAACTAGGTATAGTATCTTGAATCTCTCTACTACCTTCTATTTCTTTAATGGTTAAGTTTCTAATATATTATAAGTCATCAGGTTTTTACAGGTCTTTCTCAACTTTACAACAAGGTACAACTAGCTTATCAATTTCAAGGCTCAGACTAGACTAAAGAAAATGAACATGGTCAACACATACTTGTGGACTTGATATCTTTTTGCAAATGTCAGTAAAAATAATTTCCCTGATTCTTTGAAGGACTGTGTTCAGCTCAGGGTACTTACTTGTAAAGGAGAAGTCCTTGCAAAAGTGGTCTTGTAAGGTCTGCCAAAAAAATTTTTTCTTCTGGTCTCCTCATGTATATCCCATGCTTTTTGGATTGGACCCAATGGATGGAGAAATACTTGAACCCATAGGTGAGAGGGTACTTCCACAACTCTCCACTTCTTTAAGAAATGCTTTATATGCACTTTAGGGTCAGATCGTTCATCGAACAGTTGCACATCTTGAAAATCTATACTCATCTCTTCTTTCAGTTGATCCCTACTTTGGAATCGACATCAGATGGCTTGTTTTGCATCTTCCCACTCCATAATCAAGGCTTTATGGGTGGCCCACCATCTAGCGGGGTTATATTGCAAGGCTAAGTCAAGAACAAAGATCCTTTGATCTGTCGCTATTTTCTCTTCCATGTTGGCAATAAAATTGTGTACCTTTGAGGTACCATCATATGTTGGGTGTTCTCTGACCTCGGTTCCAATCCATCTCGTTGATATGAAAATTATGCATTATATTGAGAATCATTCGTATGAACCTTGCTATCAACTTTCAAATTCTACTTATGAATCCTCGTCAGTAGATTGCATGCTTCTCCAACTTATCGATCCATTTGCAGTGGGATTTATGTAATCTAGTCTTGTTCCTGCTGTTATGGTGTATAATTGGTCAAGAGCATATGACTCCATATTGTGGTCCATTGGTTCAATGTATCTAGGCACTAAACATGGATCTAAGGGTTGAACTATATTTATCCCATATACTTCAAACGTCATGGTGTCCCTCTTTAGATCAATGATAGCATATTTTTTGTATTCCCAATCAATTCTGAGTAGAGCAGAGTAGGGATCCTTATCTCCCATGATTTCAATTACCTCAAAATCAGTTGTGGTTTTAACTCCCGCAACATCTATTTCCACATTTTCCATCCTTCCTACTAGGAAAATGCAATATTGGTCTTCCATTCTCAACTGGATGGGGGAATATACTAACTAAGGTTTTCCCAAATCTTCCCAGGTATGTTTGGGCGGGATGTTGACATCGGATCCCACATCTAGCATGACATCTTTGATTTCAAAATCATCTTGCTCAGCTTCTAACCTAAATTATTTTCATGTTCGCACCTTTATTTTTTGTATTCTTTGGCTATTCTTTTCAGAGAGGTTGGTCCTTACTATGGCTTATGGGGTTCCCTCATTTCCCAGTATTAGGTACAGGTTGTTGCACAATTTCTCTATAAGATGGTCATCCCCTAGGATATCAAAGAAAAATCGAAACCAGAGATTGATTACACTTTCAGACTGCTCAGGGTGTCTCTTTGAAATTGCAAAGTTTCTAGGTGTCAGCGGTGAGGTAGGGGCTTGCGCAAGGTTAGGTTGAGAGGAAAATTTAGGGGGATTATCTATTATTTCTAGATTGGGGATGCTCTTAAATATTTCTATTTCATCTTTGAAAAACAACTTTTGTTTCACAGGGTCATACATGTCATCCTTGGGAACAACTTTCTGAATCTTGGGTTGATCGTCTGCATCTGCCCTATTTTTTGCTCCTCTGTGAGTAATTATGTTAATATTAGGTAGCTATCCCTCGATTCCCCTTTTTAGTTATGATATTATGATATTATCTCCTCGTTGACGAACCCGATCTTCCCATTTTGCGATCATTTCTAGGCAATATTCGGTTGTGTGCCCATTATTCATGTAGTGAGAGCACCATGGTCGTCTTGGGTGAGCGCAGTCTCTGGCCAAGTGACCTTGTTTGTTGCAGTTGTAACATTGGCTCAACCCTCTTCCTCCATTTATTCCTCCTATAATTCCACCTCCAACCCCACCTCCCTGTCCTCTTCTAGGTCCTTTGGGGGTTTCATTTATTCTGAATGTTGTCTGGTCTAATATGTCAGCAAGCGCATCAAGCGCTCTACATTGATTTGTAGCATGTTTCATAGATGCGCAAAACTCACAATGTATTGTATTTGGCACGGTCATGTACTTATACATAATAGGACACTACCTCAATGCATGTGTTCAACAAATATCACAATACTCAGTTGGCTAAGATGTTTAAGAGCCTAGGAAGGTATGGAATACCCTGATGTATGGAATAGTGGAGTCACAGATACTCACACAACTCCTCTCTTTGATCCAGGAGAGGGTCCCATCGGATTGTGAGGAGATCCCATTCCCCTCATGAGCGTACATTCATTTTCTAGATGCCCTTCTGTGTATCATCATGTGCACCAAACCCAAGGTCTCCATGGTTTTGGTATGGTTAATTCTTGAATCTTCTCTGTTAGCATTGATATTTGTCCCTGGAGTTGCAAAAAATTTGCATTTGCTGGAGGCCTGGTCATTCTTAGACTCCCTAGATAACCTACCATGGATTCGATCTTCATCAATTGTTCTAAGGCGTCTATTAAGGTGGCTATCCGTTGTTGCGTTACAAGAATTTTTTTCAGAGGTAGTAATCCTTGGATGTACCATTCCCTCTGGTGATCTTCATGAATCAGATGCGCTAACCTCCCAATAGCATATTTAAATTTTTTATTGTGCTCCCAGGTATATTCCTTCCCTTTGTTGAATCTCCCACAACTCAGAGAGATCTTGTTTCTCTGACTGAGGTAGTTTGAATTCATCGATGAACTTTATCTAGGGATAGGGAAGCGCAACCAAGATGAGAAAGAGAGGGAAGGGTAAGGAGAATACTTAGAAAAATATCTAAAGTATTAGGAGTCATATCAATCTTCCGCAAGCTAGATTACACATGTAGTAGATATGAACGTTTCCTAACCGAGAATGAAGAAAACAGAGTTGCGAGGATATTCATAAGAAACATATAAATAATTAAGCATATCAAACATAAATATAATAGACCATTCAATACATTCATAAGACTAAATAAACAAGTTATTTTCAAGAAAATTTGGGTCTCCCACTATATTATCATATAACATGTTTCTTCTCAAAATATAAGATCAAATTGAGTTACAGATACAAATTGGTCGTGCCAAAGCTAATAGAAAATGTTATGTACTACTGAGAGACAAAGTTATCTTAGCCCTTTCTCTTTCAATGCTACAATACAACATGACTCCATTACATTCTCTGTCAAGGTCCGAACTCAGTATCCAAAACTTTAGCTAAACTAACAATATGGACGATAACAACAGTGAATCTAGTAACAACAACAATCCTAGCCCAATCCCTTTACAATCATATGAATCCCCTATATATATAATCTGATCTACGTTTTCTGGTTGAGAGCCCGATATTTCTCCCTTATTGTTGATCTTGTTGGAACTTATTTCTTCAAAACTGATGTTGCGTTGTCCTTCCAACCGCTTTTTGTTTCTTCCCTTTAGTTCGTTATCCAACTCCTAAGAACCTTGTGCAACTTCTATTCACCAAAATGAAGCTGCAATATAAGTTGCGCAAACTTTATTCATCAAAATGAAGGGCCCAACAGTCAACAAGGTGAATCCCCCATGATGATTGCCTTCTTTAATTCTACTTTATTACCATATCTTCCATTGGATTTGTGCCTCGTATTACTAGTCTGTCATGATCCTCGACGGATTTTTCCATTTATGGCTATGCGTCATCTTTAATTTACTGGCCGTGACTGTCTTGTTTCATGCATTTCTTTTGTGTGCACCTAAATTTCTATGTGTTGTTTCTTTTATCTACATAACATTCACTTTTTCTGCGCCCTTACTCTCGTTATAACTTCATTTTTTTTTTCCTATTTTTCCTTCGTTTTTGTTTTCTCTTTTTCCACTTTTTCTTCTTTTTCCTTTTTTTCCTTTTTCTTCCTTTTCCTTTTTTATTTTTCCCACTATAATACACTATTATAATACAAAGGTTATCACGTTGGTCAGACTAGTGTGCGGTAGGTCGGTTGTCCCTATAAATTTCCAGTCGATTTCCATTCACCATTCCTCCTAGGACTTCCCCATTCAACGTTTCCAACTGTGTAGCACCTATCTATGTCACATTCTTAATCGCATATGGTCCTAACCAATGCATTCAAAAATTCCTTAGATATTGGATAAATTTACTGTCGTATAGTAATATTAAGTCCCCCACTTGAAACTTTTTCAATTTAATGTGTCTATCATGCCATGTGTTTTCTCTGGCCTTCTGAACTTTTTGATGGAACCCTAGGACAAATCGATCTTCCTCTGGTCCTTCTACTGCGCATTCCCCCTCATTTTCAAGTACTTGTACATTTCTTGGGCCTTCATCGTCTTGTTTTTCTTTAGCAACATTATAGCATTCCAGTAATTCATGAATAGTCATAGAAGCTATGTGCGCACTACACATGGGTACTACCTCCATTGGCCCTTCTTCCAAAAATATCTTGGTTCTAATGGCCTCCAAAGCTACATCAAGTAATGGAGAGTCATGTTCAAATGTAAATGTTACCTTAAACCTTTGATTTATCTCATCCCAGTTTGTTGTTTCTCTGCGCATTTATGGTTCCAGGTACCAGTTCTTAGGAATTGTATCCAGTGTATGCATAAACCTATGCATCCATTCCTTATTTGGTATCGATCTCCATATGGGTCACTTAGTTCTGTATATTTATGTGCAATATACTCAACCTCAGTACCAAATCTTACTTGCATTAGTGTTTTACACTGCGACAAGTCTTCCATTTCCTTATTATGTGCATCCCACCATCTAGCTGGAGTGGCCTTCAAGACAACATCTAATGCCAATGGTATTTTTTGTACGTGTATTTGCAACTCAAATGTTGATCTAGGTGGATATTGGTGGCCACCCACTTGTTCCAAGTGGCTCCTCTTGTCAGTTCTTAGTTCAACATGTTCTTTTGTACTTATTTGTAATTGAGGGGTCTACACTTCAGGGGTTTTCTGAATCCCTACACATATTCCAAGTGGATACTGGTGGACTCCCATCTAATCCAATTGGCTTATTTTGTATGTTTTCATGTCAGCACATCTTGTTATACTTCCAGGGTTGTTTTGGGGCCCTAAACAATGTGTTTTTGGCTTGCCACAGTCAAACTATGGACAAAGCTAGATTTTGATGACGTAATGTGTATTTTTCGAAAATACCTTTCCAACGGGCTATCATGTGCCTAAAACATAGATCGTATGCAAAAGTGACGAACTCGGGAAGTTAATGTACTAACTTACCCAAACAGGGCCCACATGACTTTTGGCATTTCATATCCTAGGGTTAGGTTGTTGGATGCCAGGGTTTTGGCATTCATGTTTATCATAAAAAGGCCTTTGGAGCCTCATTTTAATCTTCTTCTTGTGAATGAGTATAGCCATCATATCTCTTCTCAGAGATAAATTTTCCACCATTCTAGCAAGTCTTGCACTCTGTATTTTTACAATCTCTTTACAATTCTTTCATTAATAGAAATCAAGTATTGTTGTATTTCTCTGTTTCTCGCCATTTTCATGAGTATTTCATTGTAATATATCTTCTTTCATTTCGTTCCGAAAATAATCCAGATTAAAGTCCTCTATGAAGGATTCTATTTTAGTCAAACCACCATAATTAGGTGGGTCACATAGCATTGTTCCAATCCAGTGCAATGAGCGAGTCTTGAGGGAAAATTGTCTGGTGGATACTCCATGCATCCTCTACTACTAATTTTCCAGACCTTCCTCTGAGTCTGATGCACATGATCTCATGCTTCTCCAAATTAGTGCACCATCTGCAGTGGGGTTAATATATTCATCCATTCTCGCAATTATATTATATAAGTTGTCAATTTTGTTCCCTCTCATTGCCTCTATGTACCTCTTTCCTTCTATCGAATCAAACGACGTAGTAAATTTTAAGTCTCCTACCTCAAATATCATTTCCCTCTTCAGATTAATAATTGCTTTATTGTCAAAGGCACATTCTAACCCCATCAGTATTGGATATGGCTAACTATCATCCATGATTTTTTTGACTTCAAAGTCTTCTATATTGCACACAACATCTATATTCATAGGTATCCATGTTAATCGACCAATTGGTACTATCTTGTGTTGGTTTGTCAATTGTAACTAGATGGGAGACAATATTAAATTGGGTTTCCCCATCATTTCCCATGTCTTCTTTGGTAACACATTTACATCAGAACCCAAGTCTAAAATGACATTGTACACATCATATTCCCCAATTTGCACACTTAGTCTGAACTCTTCGTCGGTCCTCTTTTTGCGCAATACCTGATTCACTTCCCTCTGTGTGGTAGGAATTTCCCTTTATTATGCACAATGATCAATCATTTCACATAATGCATTTAGAGAAGTTTCATATTTCATCAATTCTATGCAACTTCTCATAAATTCTCTTAGAGTACTTACCTTCTCAAGCATTTTTTCTAGTATAGTATGATCACAGACCATAGGCATGTCGACCAGAGGAGGCACAGATGATGTTGATGCTACCCAATTTGGTCCTACTGTCTCTTTTCTTATCCTTTTATATGTATCATTTTCTTGCTGAGGGTCAAATGTTGGCATAGGTCCTGTTGATTTCCTCACCCATCATTCAACCTTCCTTCCTCCATTCATCACATTGGACCCTATTCTAGCTCCTCTGTGCATGATAACTTCTATTCTAGGTCCTTCATTGTGTTTCTCAACTGATATCTTTAGTATGTTTTGATTTGGGTTATGGTTCTAATTCCCTCTTGCATGCCACTTCGCAAGTAGTTCAGGATAATATTTTGTCACATGATCCGGTGCTCTACCATACATGAAATTTTTACAAGGATTTGGGCAGTCATGAGCTAAGTGTCCTGACTGATCACAATTGTAACATATTATTGGTCCTCTACCTCCTCTGCCAAAAGTTCCTCTGCCACAACCTCTTCCAAATCCTCCTCAGTTTCCAGAATTAAATCCTCTCTAATTATTATATTGTGGACCACCTCCTTATGTCACAGAAGTATCCTCCAGAATCCTATACATATCTGAAGTGTGCTCTCTCATCAAATAGAATGCATGACAATCCTTCTATTCATGCCCTACTGACTTGAAAAAGTTACAAAATAAATTCCTTAGCATACTCTGGTATTTTTGCAACAATGGACAATCATGTGGATGATGTCCCCATTTCTTACATATTTCGCAATACCCCCCTCCTAGTAATGGATTTGGTGCTCCATTCACCAAATATTGTGCAAAAGAGGGGCATTCGTTCTTATGGTGGCCTTCAATCCTATAATTGGTACACCAAACATGTTCCTACTTCTCCTTCCCTTTTGTAAGATCTACTAATTGAATGGTCAAGGTGACTAACTATGTATGGACTTGCTCCATCCCCCCACTATCTCTTACAAGATATGCTTCTAACTTTATCACAATCTCCAAAGCTTTCGGTTGTGACACAACCTTCTGTTAAATCAATGACTGGTGAATGTGTGGTAGTAGTCCTGCAATAAACCATTCTTGATGTTGTTTTTTTGATGGGTATAATTTCTCCTGACAACAGTAAAGGGTACTCCCCGACACATCGTCCCAACTAGACTATGCATCGTTTGGATTAGGAGCCCCATCTAGAATTTGGCCCGACTGCCATTGATATTGTTTTGGGGGTTTTAGTCGGTTACAGACTGGTTTTCCAATGAGGATGGATGATGAGAAGATATTCAATGCAAATATGTAGATGCATATTATGTATGAAATGAAAATTAATCTATTACTAATATAATCTAACCTATGCTAGCTAGGAGCAAACTAAAGTAACTAGCGAGTTGAAAAATGAAGTTGAATCTTGCATAAACTCCTACACAGATAGTTGGAATAGAAGAGAAGAATCTGAAACAAGTGTGTACACATACATATAACCAGATTAGTCCAAATTACAACAATGCACACATTAACGACTCATAAATATCAAGGCACGAGGGTATTTGAAGAAACACTTAAAAACTGTAAAATATCATAGATTGCATAAGAAATAATCCATAAACAAACTAGCTTTCTTACAATACATATGATCAACATTCATATTCACTTGAAATAATTAACTACTTAGATTGCCTCACACGCAAAAGAACTTCTTCTCCAAAAGTTGGCCATGAGGGCTTTTCCTTATTAGCAGTTTCAACAATAATACATGAAAACTCCAAAGAAAAACTCTTCAATTATAGTTGACATTGTATTTCCAAAATAATTCAGAAATGTACAATGTTTGAAGAGAAAAGGTCCCTTTCAAATGGGCCTCCACTCTACTTTGTACAATATTTTAAGTAACTCCTAGGTGACTCTTCACCTTCTTCTTGAAGAAGTGGTTACAAAAAATGGTTCATCTTCTTATTCCTCATGACAAGTGTATAATAAGGAAAAAATTGTAGTTGGTTGAGAAAAAGACAAAACACAAAACACAAAATAGGTGTTGTCATCATTAAGACACTATTTAGTCTTCATTCATGGGTTTTTGTCTCTGGTGTATGTCGTCCATATCTCTAGTTGGTCAAACAGGGATTTGATTCACTAAACTAGCTTCTCCAAAGATGCATTGTTTATGGCCACATTATCTTCTAGGGTTCTAATGTATTTTTCTAGTGTGGTCATGAAAGCTTGTATCATGGTATGGAGTTTTACCGGTTGCAACAAGTGTTGATATATTAGATCGATGGTGATGGTAGTGGATGCTTCAACCACTTCTCTCCTTTGATTTGTGCTCTCATGCACCTTGTCTACCAGCTCCCCTGTCACAATATTTCTTCCTAGATCATCTATATTTGGTAGTTTGTTGCTCATGGTCAATTCCTGCGCAACTTTGTGTATCCTTGATCATATTTTCTGTGATTTAGTAACCTCCCTATCGACTTTCTTCCCCACCTATTGACAATGGTCAAGAGCATACATGTATCTTTTTTTCTGATTTTGATGGTCTGTGTAATTCTAGAGGCAGGTCGGTATTTTTAACTATCCATATATCGATGTCATCAATGCCTTCTCGAATAGTTTTGTATTATTCCATGTTTTTCTATATCTGATTGTTCTACTTAATGATTATTGTAGCTATGTCTTGAAAGAGGTGCAAGTTAGAATACATGTCTATGATGGATTCTTCTATCTAACTTCTGACCTTTTTTGCACTAACCTTGAAACTTTGAAGGCTTCTTTCATCAATCCTGACTTGCTGAAGTTTTTCTTCCAACTCCTTGATATTTACTTCTTTCTCTTCATTTTGTTGGCACAATATTCAAATGTTGTCTACATTGGCATTCATAAATGCAGAGCCAACTGTAGAAGTAGCTATGGGATATTCCCTTACATCTCCCATCAAAGGAACGTGCATGATAACCAAGATATGCATTCCTTCTGTCACCATCACTTTCTTCACATATTCCTGCACAATTCAACCTGTCTTGATGTCATAAGTGAATATCCTTAAGTCAAGCACCTTTCTTGGTTGGACTGGTTCCCAAAGCCCAAGCCTTGAACCACCGCCTGATATGTTTGTTCCTATATCTAAAGTAGACATTTCTAGGATATCTTTTTCCATTAGGTGAGTGTCACCCCCTCTATCTTCTACCTCTTTTAGTTGTTTATCAGCCTCAACCTCTTTTTCGGCTGCCTCTTTAGCTTCCTTTTTTACTTGTTTTATTGTGGATCTTTTTGTTGCTTCCCTTGCCACATGCTCCTTTTGTTTGACTTCTCTCCATACTACAACTTTTTTCTCTGCCTCAACTCTAGCCCCAGTCTTGTCTTCTTCAATCCTTTTCTTCTTCTATTCGGAATCATTTTTCTTTTTTAAGACTCTCTCTTTGTCCCTCCTCTTTTTATCAATTGGTTCTTCCTATACCTCTTCCACTCAAACTAAATGTATCGAGGAGGAACTATGAGGAGATTTCTCAGCTTCTTCTTCCTCTAATTTCTTCTTGGCTTCCTCTCTATATTTTTCTTCATCTACGATCCTTCCTCTTAGTTGGCCACCCCTATTAGAGATGACATCATCGTAGGTTCGGGAATTTTTGTGCACTTCTTATTCTTCCCAAATATCTGTGGTATATACCCAAGGCATACCAATCTTCTTAAAATGTTCTCTCACAATGTTTTTGGGGTCATGCCTCCTGTATCTCTCTTCCCTGAAGTGATAAGAAAACAAGGTATTTACCTCTTCTTGGGCCTTATTAGTATTTTCAAAGAATTAATTTCCAACATACAATGGAAATAGAGGCCAAATTGCTTCTTGGAGTATGAGATTGTTGGTTAAAAATTGGGGAAGTAGATCGAGTGGTTTCATTGTGCAATATACCCTTATATAAGTGGCATGCTCCATGAGATACCAATTCCCAATTTTCCTTATGACCGCTATGGCCTTGTCAATCATGCATGGGGGAGTGGTGTAGAAAATAAACTCATATAATGGAGCCAGAAAGTGCTCACATATCCTTTGGTATTATATGTGGTACTTGTGTTCCCAAACCACCTTACATTATACATGAATTGTTCGTTCATATGGTTTCCAACTCCACCCCATCCTAGGGTATTTGTGAGTTGTGCACATGATTTCCAGCAAGTATCAAGACATATGGAATATTGGAAACATTTGTGGTTGGGCTTCCTTTACTGCAGAGATGGCCACCATGATATTCTCAAACATGATGTCTACCCAGTTAAAAGAGGCTCCCCATGTAAGATAGGGAGAATTGCAATGCATCAGGTTCCCCATATAATATGCACAACATGGCTACTAAGTATTTGTAGGGTCTTCTTAGGGAACTTGTGGGATATCCACTTTTATGTCTATACTTGAATTGCTTGTCTTCCCTGTACCATTTGGGGAACATGTCCTTTGGTGTGTACTCAAAATCACTAAGGAGCTTGTTATCCATCCTCTTGCTTCCTTTCTAAATATTATAACACTTCACCAAATACTTTGTCATGTATGATGCTATGGGGTCTTTCCTTGCATTGAAAACATATCTTCCATTTGCATCTATGTTCTTTAGGATCCATGTGATAGAATCACCACATGGGAGTATTCTTGGGTGTGTTTATACTTTGAATATGCACGACTTACTGATATTCTTGAATACTTGAAGTCTGTTTGGCTCTTAAACATCAACGATGAAATTACATTTTTTGAACATATGGTATATTTATCCCCATTTCAATGTTTCTCCATCCTTTTCCAATAGTCTTGATGTATCATCATATGTGGCTCCAACGATTTCTGGCTCACCTTATGCTTGCTAGCCACTACCTGAGCCCTCAGCTGCGAATGTCTTTCTTGTTGTTTTATTTCGAGGTGAAATACTTGAACTTGCAATGAAAGATGAGTTTACCACATATATTAGAATATAACATACAATTGAATTCTACTAAAGCGTTTGAATTACCAAAGGAATCATTAGTGTCATCACTAGATAGGGAATCATCAACTGAGTATATTAAAGCGATTGCAGGAATTCTTGAGAAACTTGGTGGAAATTTGAGGAAGAACGGGTGAAAAGTACCCTCAAAAGGAAAAATCATAGGTTTAAAGACTAACTCCTATAATGCAAATCGGAGGAGTTTGTGATAAATTTTTCGAAGCGAAATAGTTTCGGTCAGCAAAGTTAATAACAACTCCTCCGTTGAAAATCGAAGGAGTTCGTAATAAGGTCTCTGATACATGGGTGAAGTTGTTTAAATTGATTCTAATTGGAAGAGTTAAGAACAAATCCTTTGATGTGAATCATAGGAGTTCACTCTAATTGCTCTGATATAACATCATAGGATCTACCTTTTTCACTTTCGAAGTGAAATGAGGATCGACACAGTTATTTGGAACTCCTCTGATCATATCAAAGGAGTTAATAAGAACTCCTTCGATATGATTGGAGGAGTTACTGGAAACACTCCTTATGGAAAGAGTTTATGGGTTCGATGGAGAATGGAAAAAGGGGCTTTATTGTTTTGTGATCGGCATAGAGACTGAGGTTGGGATTCCAATGGAAAATTATGTCAATGAAAGGGGCCTTAAAGGCTCGAATATTTTGTAGGGAAAACATGATGTGAATTCAATAAAGGGTGCAAGCGAGAGGTTTCACAGTGTTAGGTAACCATTGTTTACAAAGAGGAATAAGGATAGGGTAGTGTGAGGAATATGGGAATGACATGGAGAAAAAAAGAAGTATAAAAAAATCAAGAAATAAACCCTAACCCTAGAAAGACAAAGAAAGATGCTTGTACCTGTCAACCTAATTCCACGTAGAATACGATGATAAGTCGTGGGTTTGGATGCGATGACTTGGCACACTCTAGATTTGAATTAAATCCCTCCCACTTCGTCTCTTTGGAAAGCTAATGAAAAACTAAATTGTTTTATGTATATATAGGAAAATGGGGGGGTGAGCATCAAATGTTGAGTCAGTGGAGTGATTATGGTCGAAGGACTTGAGATGAATTTCTTCTATGCACATTCGAGAACTTATTGGTAAGTCCTTCGATGTTCATCGGAGCACCTACCTTAAATTATTCCAAATATCTCGACATACTTGGATGGAACTCTTCCGATGTGAATCGAAGGAGTTGGAACCAACTCCTCTGATTCCATCAGAAGTGTTAGTATTAAATTATGCGATAAGTGAAGGGTATCAATGGTGAAGAGAGAAAATCTCCCACTGATTCCGCTACTCTGGCTACTACTAATCTGAATCCCTCTACTAACTATAAGTTATTTTGACAAATCCTCCAATGTTACCTCATATTTCAGTGACACACACAGGGTCGTGAAATCAACATAGGATCCAGCCTGAGTAGGACTTAATGGCACTTCTATTATAGGACTCAACTGAAAATACTCTTCCTCTCCTTATGTGTACGATATCTATACGATTCAGACTATTATGTAGGGTTCTCTCTTCTCATACTCACTACGTGACTCTCCTTCCTCAACCCTAGTCTTCAACCTCTTATACCTTCCTCCACTGTGCAATATTCCAAACTCATCCTCTTCTTCTTATATTCCACATTTATTTGCATCCTCGGTTCCTCCCTTCCTTATTCATTTCTCTCTTCATTATTTCCTACCTTCATATCTTCCCTTGGTCATCCCCCAGTTCCCATGTGTGTGTGGGGCCCCTTAGTAGTCAAATTCCATTGTCATGATCACACACTTGTTTCACAACAACATCTTTATCCAAGTACCCAGTTCTTTCATAAAAATTCCACATGGACCCTTGAAGAACTCCCTTTCTGCAATGTTATATGTCTAGATACAATATACTGCAAATTCCATAATATAACCCCCCAGTATGTTGTTCAACCAGAAATCAATTGTGCAGGAAGTCTTATTAATTATAGAATTCAAATGTCTTACCAACTCTGGAGCCCAGTTCCTTGGCGCTACAGTATAGTATCTTTTTGTATTCGCCACTAATATTTCTAACCACTCAATTAAGATAATCATAAATTCACCAAAGAAAATATCATGCAGCTTTGTTTACACATACCTTTGCATCCATTACTCGTCGTTCATCCAAGGGTTTTTATTCTCTTTCCAGGAAAATTCGCGTTCCTTCCTTTCTATCCATTCAGTGATCTCTTTCTTATTCAACCTCCAAAACAATCCCTCAATCAAATATTATGGGTCCCGATAATGGAATCATTTGTTGGCTCGCAGTTGTAATACCCTTGGTTCAATTTATTCTACCAACAAACCCTATAGACACCAGACCTTTCATCATCACCTGCAAGCAAGTGAAGTATTATTTGAGGCATCTATTTAGGTTGCAGAAACCAAGTTTCTGTAGGGATGAGGGGATAGGAGGTTATCATCATATACCTTCCTACTTATCTACCATATGCACAATATTTTGTGTCTCTTTTCCCTTGATTAATTAGTAAACTTTATTTATGCAACACCATTGTGACATTGATTGCAACATAAAATATTCACTGTAACAATCATCATTACCATGCATCAATCATCTAATAAGAAAATCTATATCTAGTTATGCATAAATAGAACATTCATGAACAATTGCATAAAAATACATTCATACACAAAATTTAACGTGGTTCACCCAATCCTTGGGCTACGTCCATAATGACTAGCTTCTTTATTATTATTCGTGCAATAAACTCATGCTTGCACACTACACTTACGATATATACATCATGATATTCTTCCCCCTCCTGCCTAGCTTCTCTGCAGTGCAAGCCTCTCTCTGCAAACCCTCGCTAAACCTTCAGACATAGACTCTCTCTCATTTTCAGTTTATTCTTGAAACCTCATCCTATCCCCCTAGTGGTGGGGGATATTAATTGATATTATTATATGGTCTTGTGCGAATGCAAGTAAATATATTTTTGGGTCACCTCAAGATAAGTTTCAAAAGAATATGGTCTTACACCCCATTTATACCACTCCCTTGCACATTTTTATTGAAGAAGAAAACATAGAAGATAGTGGAGATATTGGAGTCAAATAAAGAGAAGAAGAAGAAATAAGTGACAAGACAAGTGAAGAAGAAGGTGAAGTCAACAATAAAAGTTAGAGAAGAGGAACTAGCTCTTGTTCGAAGAAGGAAAATAAATATAATACACTGAGGTTTCTTGTGTTCCATGGAATGGGTAAGGATGATGCAAAGAAACATTGTTTCAAATGTGAAGCAATCTGGTCTGTAAAGAGAATTACAAACAATGTGACTAAGATTTTTCAACTAGAGGCTACATTCCGGGATAGGGCCCTAGCATGGTATATTTGTACAAAGATACTACGCTAGAGAGACAGGAGAGGTCCCTAGCCGATATCAAGCAATATCTACTTCAAGAGTTTCAAAATCCAAAGTCAGAATCCCAATGCATTATGGAAATCAAGGAGATCAAGCAGAAGGAAGGGAAAATCGTCATGGATTATGACCAATGGTTCAAAATATTGTCGGATAGGATAACATTCTAAATTCAAAACTTCTAGCACATAGATTGGTTCATTGCAGGGTTTCTTCCCCATATCTGAGTCTCGCTCACCCAACAAAAGGTGATGACTCAGGCTGAGGTAGTCGAAATCAAGATGCACTTGGAAGCTACACCTAGAGGCGCAAAGACATTGATTGGGTTGGCGCAGGTTCAGTTGCAACTATCCAACCTAAAAATACAACTGCAAGATATGGCCAAGACTAAATTCGGTGTGATCATGTATGGTGTACTACATGCCATTA
This sequence comes from Picea engelmannii, assembly GCA_009831015.1. NCBI lineage: Eukaryota > Viridiplantae > Streptophyta > Pinopsida > Pinales > Pinaceae > Picea > Picea engelmannii. The sequence goes on from ML808450.1 coordinate 65,706, forward strand.
AGAGGGGCATCATTGAGATGATTTCCTGGTCCTTCCGAATTATGTGGTGATAGGCGCGTCGAGTCCATTTCCATATTGACAATCATAATGGTGTGAAATATGTAGACAATGAAGCTATGTGCCACCCCATTGTCCCACATTATAGAAGTATCAAACAACAACTCACACCCCATTCTATGAGTTCTGTAAATCCATCGTCCATGTGTCAATAGTTGTCACTCCCTGCAGTTAATGCAAGATAACACCTAAGATGCATTTTGGGTACAAGATGAGAAAAATGGTGGTAAGCGTGATGGCACCAACAAAGGTAGTAATCAAGGAGGAACTTGAGGTGGATATGGGCACAGTCACGGACATAGATATGGTGGAGGGGGCAGTAGCCCCCCCACATTTTTCAATTGCGGTGATATTGGTCATGTCTCACGATTTTTCACTATTCGCATGTTCTCAATGCATATTGTTATAGTCCTAAACATTTAACTAGGGACTATATCTACTTACTGAAGAGTGGGAAGACAAGAATACCAACTGTAACATGGTGCATGTAGAGCCATACGAAAAAAAAGAAGAAGAGCAGGGACGTCTAGGTAATAACCCGCGGAGGTGTGAATACAGGGGAAGACTTAGAGCACGGTGAAGGATTAGGTCAACAACTAGATGGAAAGATCATCAAGGCACCCCATCCCACTCCTAAGTTTGATTTTGCTTAGAAGAATTATTTTTTGCACGATGCACAGAGAGCCCTTAAATAAGAAAGAGTGCACGACGAGAGGCAACACACGACTCAAAGATCTCTTGAAGAGATGTGGATCTGAGAGGAAGTGTAGAAAGTGACACAAAGGTCACTATAGGAATAAAGGATCCATGAAGAGGTGCAGTGGGTGATAGAGAGGTCGTTGGAAGAAGCACGTGAACGTGAATAATTACAGCGTGTGACATAAATATCTTTGGAGGAGGCTCGTGTGTGTGAGGAAGTACAAGGCACAACAAAAATATTGATAGAGTAATCACACAGAAATACTATGTAGTGATGCACTGAGAAAAAGGATTATGAAGAACAACACTAGGAATATTTTTAATGCAAAGTGCACATAGAAGACTAGTGTGACCTAGGTCGCCTAGAAAAAATTAAATATCAAGTCAATTCCTTCTTACACTATTGTTCATGCTTGCTTAAATATCTAAAAGTTGCATATAAATTGACCCATATGTTGACCTCTTGCATGAAATAACAAGGAGAGAATACCACCATATCAGCTCCGCTATCAGAAAGGTATGTCTATCGGATTAGCAAGAAAAAGTGCATTGGCCAAGAGTTTAAGATGACAGTAGAGCTTGGTGGGTACAACATGGATGGATTCATGTTGGACACGGGATATCTTGTGAACATTTTACCCAAGAAGTCTTTGGAAGTGATGGGTAATCCTAAGTTGGTTTGGTCTCCCATCCAACTCCGATTAGATAATCAATACAAGATCTAACCCATAGGTCAGTTGGAGAAAGTAGAAGTGAACATCAAAGGAGTGAAAACAAAGGTTGACTTTGAAGTCATCGAGATCATGGATGATTCTCATCCCTAATATGAAATGTTGGGAATTGATTGGGATTTTGAAAATAATGCAGTGTTAAACTTGAAGAAGAAATAGATGTCCTTTGAAACTGACACCTTGCACTTGGTCGTGCCACTAGACCCATATGAGGGTGACTACTACAATGAGCATGTAGATGAGGATTTGCGAAGCTCGAGCATTCAAAATATTTACAAGGTCATGGGGGAAAAGGAGGACCACATCAACCCTACCACAGATGGTGAATTAAGTTGGAGAAGTGTCAAATATTATGACATAGATTCTAAGGATTCCCTGGATAGATGGAAAAATAAGATTTATGAGGTGTCAACAAGAAAGTGCGCACATATCTCAGCAGAAAAGCGTGTGGAAGACTTTGTCTCTTATCAGAATGATGGGTCTGAACCGGTGGACACATTGATTTCATGGATACAACATATTCCAGAATATCAAAGATTTTGCAGCCTTGATACAGTGTTGGTCGGCATCCTTGCGTGATGGTTTTCTCTGCATCGACAACCTTACCGGGAATGGGTAACCATGGAGGCAGACATGGGTGAATGATTCATATTTAGAGAAACCATACCTCACATCACAGATCTTTGTGCAAGAGGTTGGTTATCCAAGAAAAGGTGCAGTGCACGTTTTAAATATTTAAAGTCCCACCACGTCTACCTATATCCATCCCCTCTACCACCAGTCCCCAAATATTTCAAAGAACTAGCCTTGAAATCACCTACACTTCCTCTACATACAATGGCCCATTTCATGAACCCCCAAGAATCATTCACTAAAAAACAATGCAACAGTTGGATCAAGGATGAGTCAGATAATAGTGGTGGGGGCATGTTGGCACCTAAAGGTTTGGGTTCAGTTTAGCGTGCGTGCACAAATGAAGTTGTGCGCACTCTTTCCATATATTTTCTTGCACCTAAGGAAATGCACGAGGAATTCCATAGAGTGTGTATAAAAATGGGTTTTGTTAGAGCATGCCTAGTGTAAATACTACCAAGTGTGCATCGGTCCAGGTTTTGTTGGTTGCGCTAGAAACCAAGAAGTTTCCCGCTGAAATCAAGAAAGAAATCACTGGGAAATCACCTCAAATGTTTATTGATAACAACATATGAATACATGGGGAGACTAGAAGATGAGTTGGCCATGCAGTTAAGAATTCCCCTGATACAAAGAGACTGCGTGGAGTGCTAGCAAGCACCAGAAGTGTGTGAGGAAGTTGGATCATAAAAGCGAGTGGAGCGGAGCAGAAAGAGATAGCGCTCCCCAGTAGCAGAATATATAAAGAGGAACTCTAATCTCAGAACAACAATTAGTTATTCTATTGGTTGGTTGTCTTGCCACTAGTCAAAGAGTTTTGAGTTAGCTTAGCTACTAGTTTCGAGCTCACTCTGAGGCTATTATAATATTATGATGTTTTGAATATATTCTTGTGTCTTTGATATGTCTGAATCCTAATGCAAGGCACATAGTGCATTATGTTGTATTTCCATTGTTTTATGTAGTAATGATATGAAGTTCTATGGTTGTCATAGGTACTTTTTCAACACACTTTATATATCTGATGTGACGAAATGCTTCCAGTAATAAAGACGTGGTAGTTATGATTTAATTTGTGTCTGTTATGAATGAGTTGAATATGCATGTGTATAGTTTTAATTCTTGGTCCTAAATAGGTTATCAAACATGAGTTACATGGATTCCAATTGTAGTAATGTTCCATATGTTTAATCCTTCATCCCTGTCACAAGACCATGTGGTATTTTTGATCCTCTCTACATCTTAGCTGAGACCTTCCTCGACCCTAGTTGAGGATTGATATACCAATGCTTTGGTTTTTTTTTGGAAAGCTCTAGATGAACCCAAGGTCTAAAACTCCCCAATGATAGGAAGGATATTACAAAAGCAAGAGTGGACCAAAAACAATGAATCCCAACAATGTTAATACACAAGAAAATATGTTATGCTGACTTCATTCCTTTGGAACACTTCACAAGGTAGAACCAAGTGTTCCTAGAGTAGTCTTAGTCGAAAGAGCTTAATACCTTCAAATGATTTGAAGAACCATTCTGATGAACCCTTTCGACAACTGCATTATTGGAAATATTGTTCGCATCGTCATCTTATCCCATCTCTCCGACGACATGCTTGTGATAATAGACAAAAATATCCCCTGAAATAATTAATGGTGATGTACAAATCTTCCCCAACATGAGATATAACCCATTAAACCTTGTTTAACCCTAATTAGTATATTGTTCACCTCTGAGAGATTTGTAAGAAGTACATGTGGTCATACTTTAGCAACAAATGAACTTGAAATACCTCTGAACTCACAGAGTAATCGATATGTGTATCATATAATTTGAATTATATGCTATTGATGATTGATTTTATGGTAAAACGACTATAATTATGTGTGTAACAGTAACCTTAAAAAAATGAAATGTATTGCGCACAAAGTAGAAAGGAGAAGAATATGTTTGCTATTGTACCTACCTCTATTAACAATCTAGAATCAATGTTGATCGCAGACACCGGTTTCTTCGATGGGAGAGAACATTGTCCAAGATATGATGATATTTACCGCATCTTCCACGTAGAAAATTTCCCACTTGAAGATGAAGAAATTGAAGCATACCACAATATCATTTTACATACCTTGAAAAATATACAGCAACCATAGTCAATGAATCCAAGGTATCAATTGCTTCTTTGAACTTTGAAGACATCATAATCACACATCAAACCCCGGGGCCTATAATTTCATTGAACGAGTCATTTCTGGAGAATTTTGGGGTAGAAAATGAAGAATTTGAATAATTAATGGAAGATTTGAATAATGAGGAGTTGAGACATGTCAAAAAAGGGTAGAGGCTTATTCCGGCTCAATACCTAAAAGAACCATGCAAGCTATCAAATACCATGATTTGCAGGTTGTATGGTGAGGAATAAGCACGCATTTTTGGATGGAATGGTTTTCGATGGCATACGCCATGGTGAAAACAATACAAGTTTTCAATTGGGTGAATATCCTGGCATTCAAAATATTTACCAGAGCTAAGGAAGTACCAGATATGAAAAAACTCAACTTTTATATGTCAGCTTACCTCATTTATGTAATTTTCTCTACCATTCATTTCCCCTCTTTTGGATGGAGTTGGACTCTGAATCAGCCATCGATTCACATTTATTGCTCAGAACCGTGGGATATAAATTATAAGGAACACTTTTACAAAATATGTGATTATTTCTTGGCCCCTTTGTACAATGTAATTTTCAGAATTTTTCTACATGGGATATCACATGGGGCCATAGAAACCTTGAACCAAATTGGATATTGGTATGTAAATAATTATTACACTTATATCAAGGTTTATGGAAGTTATGGGCCACTGCACCTCTTACCCAAATATGTTCCTGATAATTTTTTATCCAGAGAAGTTTCCTACCAGAAAGTAGAGCAAGGGATCACATCATACTTGTGACAAAAAAATAAGAAGTATTGGCCCAATTTCCCACTAGGCATAGGAAGTTGTACATTGTCTAATAAACCACATGTTGAGAAGGAGGTTGAATCCCTATAAGAGATATGCTTATGCACAAGGAACTTAAAAGGGCATGATCCCCATATTATAGTGTATAACCATATCAAATCAGTCAAGCTAACCCAACAAGTTATCCATGAAGTGAACTTTGTTGAAGACCTATTCAAAGGAGATTTATTTTTTGATGAAGTACTACAGAGGCTTAAATATGATATAGATAGAGAAAATATTAAAAAAGAAGAAGAGGAATAAAGGGACAGTTTAAATTACTACTAGAAAAGGAAAGGAAAAAGCTAGAAGCAAAGGAAAAGGAAAAAGAACAAAAAGTTGAGGATAGAGAAAATAAAGCTAAGGAAGAAGAAGAGATATTCCAACAGAAGAAGAAAGTAGAGCTAGAAACAAATACAAGTGAAGAAGGGAAGAAGAGAACCAAGCATGATTAGAAAAGGAAAAATGATGAAGCCCTTAAGAAAGATGTTAAATAAAAGAGAAGAAACCTTGATAAGGAAGCCGAGGAAAAACAGGATGAAAAGTTGGAAAGGAAGAAAAAGGAGGAAGCAGAGAAGAAAATATTAGATGCTAAAGATGAAGAGAGGAGAAAGAAAGAAGAGGAGGAAAAACAAAAGGAAGATAAAGCTAAGGCAAGGGAGAAAGCAGAGGAAGAAGTAGAACATGAAAAAAATAAAAAGAAGGATGAGTTCAATAGAGTTACAAAAAACCCTAGTATAAGTATATTTAATATCCATGTTCAAGAATGAACTCCTCTAATGTCCATCCTAGAAAATTTTAACTATACATTGCAGGTACTAGAACTTGATGATGTATTGGTGGTTGTGGGTGAGTATTATTACAACAAAAAGACCAAGGAAATTGATAGAATTTCAAACAAAATGAATAGGGGAGAACCTTTAATCGATCAAGAATCTTATGAAAGAAATATTAAATGGAAGGCAGGTCCAGACCCTAAGGAAAATTAAATATAGAATGCTTCAACCCTTAAATTTTCATTTGCAGGTGAAAATACAATGTTAGTGTATCAGTTAGGTGAGGCATTGAATATATGCAGGGCTAGGGTAGTTGAACTGAAAGGAGATATAAACACCATAAAAGATATCCTATTAGATGAATTCAGGAGAGAGGCTAACAATGCAGAACATGTGCAGAAATAAGAAATGTAAAAAATACTTGCAACTTCAGAAAGATAAGTTAAATGTAGAGTTTGAAAAAAGAGCCAGTATAAATCAAAGGTTACACCAGGAAGAATTGGAGGCTCTTAAGCACACCTACTCGCAAGAAATAGAACAACTTAATATGAAACATGCATAGGAAATGGAAAGCTTGCAGGAAGAATGTGTGGAACTAAGCAAACACAATGAAAATTTGGAACATGGATTCCTAAAATTGGAGCAAGATAATCAGGTCCTTAAAAAGACCTTAGAAAAAAGACCAACAAGGAACCCTCATCCTGGAAACTATTAAAGAAGAAGCCATAGCTTCCAATGAGGAACTTGGGATTGTACAAAAGGAATGTTTTTGTATATTAAATGAAATTTAGAATAATAGGGAAGACCAATTCAAGATGAATGATTAGTTAGAATATGTGAAGAGAAAATATCAGAGCACTCAAAATTCATTTGATATAATTGTAGATTGGAAAAGTGTGTAGGATATTTTGGAATATTGTTTGATACTAAGGGGGGGGTGAATCAATATTATCCTTTTTCTCCAATTTAAAACCACTTCATTATTAATTTTATCAAATCAAAACAAATGATCAATACAAAGGTACAATACATATAATTTTAATGTAGAAAACCCAAAAGTAACAAATGTTCTTTTTATTTTTAATAAAGATTACATTTAATTTATGAGCTCCAACACAAAGGAAATGCCAATTCCCTATTTTACTAGCACTAAATAGAAGGAGGTTGCATCCCATCTAGATTTTACCAGCACTGACTGGAAGGAAGCACCAACTCCCTAGTTTCTTCATCTATAACTTAAAATATGTTGCAACACCTTGATTTACTAGCTTCAAATGGAAGGAGGCTACAACCTCCTTTGCAGGATCCAACCTGCCCTAGCACCACCCAACCTCCCTTTTTATGATAAGTACTTTCATCTTCAAATCTTCATTGTCTTCAGTGGCATATATTCATTTACTTTCTTATTTTGTGACACTATTATTGATCTTTAGATTTCAAGCACAGAGACACACCCTCTTTCAACAAGAATTTTCATTTATATAGTCTTCCAATGGTCATGTACAACTAAACAATTGCACCTCTTCAATATAGGAATGTATCTCTTTATTATAATTATGTGTCTTTTCATTATAAGATATTAATCATTCTATTTTAATTAATACAATGTCAATGAATCATTGTGCCTTTTAGATCATTTAGTCACGTTTTCAATTGGGTCAATAGATTTTGACTATCATGATTTAACTCACTTTTTACCTTACCATAGATAAATACCATAATAGTTTGCAAATATCACGTGCTCTTTCACTTTTACCCTTTTTCTTTAACTCCACTTTCACTTTTACCCTTTTTCTTTAATCCAGTTTTACTTTTACCTTTTTCTTTATTCCACTTTCATATTTACTCCTCTTTTACGTAAACTCCACTTTGTTCTTTATTGAAGTCGTATTTATATTTAATCCACTTTCATTTCCAATTTTGCATAAACTATGTTTCCACTTAACTTTTCAACTTTTATTATTTATTAAAGTCATATTTATATTTAATCCACTTTCATTTCCACTTTTGCATGAAGTATGTTTCCACTTAACTTTTCAACTTTTATTATTTATTAAAGTCATATTTATATTTAATCCACTTTCATTTCCACTTTTTCATAAACTATGTTTCCACTTAACTTTGTTGGAATAATAAGAGGAGGGGGTGAATATGAGCACTTTATACCACTTTTAACCACAATATATATTATTTTTTATCAACAATGTTCAATATTTTATCATTAATGTATCATCTATGGTTGCATTCAATATATCATGAGCATATAATCATAATAAACATCACATCAAATACACAGTACACTAGTATTTACATGGAAATACAAATGGGAGAAAACCACAAAATGCTTTCTTATATATCAAGAATTCATTCATAGGAAGCACCAACTTCCAAATTCTCCAGCTGCAACTGGAAGGAGGATACAACCCCCTATTTATAGGGTCCAACCTGAAGGAAGCTACAACTCCCTGAATTCTATGACTCCAACCAGAAGGAGGCTACAACCCCCTTTCCTTGCCCCATCCAACTTCCCTGAAGTATAAGTGTATACCAATTGTCACTACCACAATCACTGCCACTGTCACTACCACTTCCACTACCATTGTCATTGTCACATCAACCTGTCACTGTAACCAATACTCAACCAGATCCTATCACATGGATCATATACCAAGGACACCTCTTAACTAGATGTCCAACATCACCGACACATGCCTCTACCAAGAATGTACCAATATCACCAACATACCATCATAAGATATGTGTCTCAACCATGTACCAAATCATGTTCCAAACCATCAACATGTACCATACCAAGCATCAACCACGTACCACAACAAGTGCATCAACCATGCACCAACACTTGTACCAAACTGTGCATCAACCATGCACCAACACCTATACCGAACTGTGCATAAACCATGCACCATAACATGTACCATAAGCCTCAACCATCAACCATGTACATCAACACCATACCAAGCACCAATCATGTACCATACCATGTATCAACCATGTACATAAACACATGTACCATACCATGTACCAACAATGTATCTCAACCATATACCATATCACTCAATCATGCCATACACCATGTACCATAGGATATATCAAACAATTACCATAAATGGTGTACCTCAACAAAGTACCAAACAAACAAGATCATATACCAAGTATATTTCTCCACCATGCAGCTAATATGTGCCTCAAGCATGTGCCAATGCCTCAACAATATACCAAAGACTTGCCTCAAGCATTCACTCTGACATCATCAACATGTAACCCTCAAAACATGCATATAAACATACCCGTAACTCTGTAACATACCGAGTGTATGTGATCACAGACATGCAAACCTTCCTTAACTTCAACAACAAGAGAATAACATCTTCATCAAACTTTACCTTAGTCTCACAAGACTAGTTTTGGGATTAGTCAGAAACCCTAACTTTCAACAAGCATAACTTTGTACCTGTAATGAATGAAGGTTTGGAAATTGTACCCAATATTATTCAATATCTTCTCTGCAATTACTCCAATTTTCACTTATTTGAACATCCCATAAAATGAGTTACAGAAAAAATGGTAGACCTTGTTGAATTTTGTCTTATTCTAGAGAGGGAACTTGTATAGCATGCCACGAGCGAAATATTTGATATGTATCTATGAAAATCATACAAAATATATGAAGGACTGTAATATATCCATTTAATTTGGTCTCACTGAATTTGGATCCTCTATGAAGAAGTTATTATTTTTTTATCCAGAACACATGTTTGAGACTAGTTTTAGGACTAGCCCAAAACCCTATTTTTCCATAGAGTGTATCTTAGAAAATACAATGACCCAGAAGAAATTTTTTTTTACCACAGATACCTTGATATTTCATCTCAATATCCTCCAATTCTTTTTTTCTAAATCATTCTAGAAAACAATTTATAGTGAAAATGGTAAGATGACTTGTAAATAACATACCTTAGAACACATCCTCACAAGACTTCATCCTACCTTGGAATTTCACCCTTCTTTACTTCAACGTCCCTCTGAAAATGCCTCAGATATCCTTGGTTACCTCAGATAAAAACCACTTGATTTTATGTTACAAATTAACTCCTAGGTGCCTTATTTATATTGGATTTGGAACCCTCTTTTTAAGGTCGACTTGACCCAAATAAAATTCAATTTAATTTTTAATGATTATTTCATTGGGGCTGACTTTACCAACAACATCCTTAATAATTATTGCAATGAGGCCAACTTGTAACTTCTTTTTTTCGACAACTTTACCCTTTAATTAATGACTTGTAACTACTTAGGGGCTTCTTAACCATTCTTCAGGGCTTCCAAATTCATGAGAGCACATCTCCTCAACCATGAGGAACCACGTGGTGTAACACCTACCATTGGAAATTGCATGACGAGGACTATCCATCTATGATAGTATTACCTACAATTACATTTTCCTTCATGTTGTTATTATTTAATCAACTTCGGGTCCCATAACCACACCTTCAGGGCTACATGTAGACTACATCAAATGTACCCAACTAACTCACCATCAATATCGATCATACAAATTTCAATCAACTACCCAACATATCTATACCTCTTTAAGGGTTGACATCAATCTCTAAAATCACTCTCCAAGGGTTGACATTAATGACAACCAACTTTCTAACAAACTTTTCACTTTTGTATTTATTAAAGTGATACCAAGGTCTTATTTATATTTAATCACTTACTAACCTTTGACAAATATTTGATCACTTACAAACCTTTGATATCAATGAAAATGTATTCAACTATTGACTACCTGAGTGGATCTAACCATTTGTGGTTGTTGGAAATTGTTTGGGTTTGAAGGGTCGTCCATCTTCAGCCTGGAAAGAATGATGACCAAAACTTGATCTGAAATATCGACTACCATGTTGATCTGACATACACAAGGGTTCTCGGTGCTACATCAATGAATTTCCCTTCGACTACACTCTAAAATGATAGTGCATGAGAAAGTATTCAAGAGGGAAACTCGACAGTATTAGTTTTGTTCATTACGATGTTGTCTCAATAGAATATACAGTCACCAGGACAACTCGACTCGGCCAGTGTAGTAATTGAAATTGTCTCATTCTTTCATTTTCATTCTTTTATTCTTTCAAAGAACTTGACTAAGAAATCCCCTGTATTTCATTAGTCCACTACGTTCATGTAACTTAGTATTCTTGTAGTTTTTACTGCAGTTCCATGTCATACTCCACTATGGTACTTTTTGTATTCATTTTGAAATCAATGCCAACATGATATTTCCATCAATCTCCCCCTTTAGCATTGATAGCAACACATCATACAAAATACTCCCCTAACAATGAGTAATTATTTTACCATTCTTTTCTCCCCCTTTGACATCAATGTCAAGGCCTATCATACCAAAATGAGGTTCACCACCAATTTTTTGTTGCTTACCCTTGTTTTGTTTTGAGTGACAGTACTTGTCATTATTTTTTTCTTGCTCCCCCCTGTCAACATTTCTCCCCTATCATAATGACCTTTTTTTATTATTGTAGGGAGATTACTCCCATATTTTTCCTTAGATGTCCAATTGTTTCTTTAGGAAAGGGTTTAGTGAATATGTTTGTTATCTACTCCTTTGAACTAGCATACTCCAATCTAACCTTTTTCTCACTAACTTGCTCTCTCAAGAAATGATACTTGATGGGTATATGTTTGGTGTTTGCATGCATGACCGGATTCTTGAAGATGTTGATGGAAATTATATTCTCACAATAGATAGGTATCGGTTGATTACATTCAATTTTAACATAATCCATAACATTTGAGTGCAACATTCAGCAGTTGCAATATATTTGACCTTTGTTGTAGATAGTGAAATTGATGAATGTTTTCTACTTGACCATGAGACAATACATTCCCCTAAGAAAATTGCATTTCCACTAGTGCTCTTTTTGTCATCCACACTACCATCCCAATCAACATCTTTGTAGGAAATTAGTTCAAATCCTTTATTCCCTGGATACCATAATCCAAATTCTAATGCGCCCATAAGATATCTAAATATTCTCTTGACAACCATCACATGTGATTCCTTGGGAGATGATTGAAATATTTCCACCATTCCTACTACCTGCATGATATGATGTCTAGATGTAGTCAAATATAGTAGACTCCCAAAAATAGATCTATATAGAGTTGAATCTACAAAAGGTGACTCGTCTTCCTTGTTGAGTTTGCAACTTGTTGTAATTGGTGTGTTGACAGGTGCACTTTCAGCCATTCTAAACTTTTTAAGTATCTATTTCAAGTATTTGTACTAAGTAATAAACATTCCTTTCGGTGACTAAGTGATTTGAAGTCCAAGGAAGAAATTTAGCTCTCCAATCATGGGCATTTCAAACTCTTTTGAAATTTCTTGAGCAAATTTATAACTTCATTCATCATTTTTGCAGCCAAATATGATGTCACCCACATAGACCATTGTGACTATAAAACCATATTTTTCAATTCTAATATAGATATTGTGGTTATACATGCCTCTTTTGAATCCTTGTTGCATCAGGTACTTATCCAATCTTGCATACCATGCTCTGTGTGCTTGTTTAATGTCATAGAGTGCCTTTTTCAACCTATACACTTGTTCTTCTTTTCCTAGTTGTTCAAATCCTTCTGGCTATTCTATGTAGACTTCTTCCTTTAGCTCTCCATTTAGAAATGCAGACTTTACATCCATCTGATAGACTTTAAAATTCTTAAGGCATGAGTATGCTAGAAATAATCAGATGGCTTCCATTCTTGCAACTGGAGCGAAGGTTTCTTCAAAGTCAATCCCTTCTACTTGTGCATATCCTTTGCACATTAATATTTCTTTATTCCTTATAACTTGATCATATTCATTAAATTTATTTTTTTAAATCCACTTGGTCCCTACCACATTTTTGTTTTTTGGTCTTGGGAGAAGTTCACGAGTCTGATTTTTCTTTATTTGATCAAGCTCTTCATTCATGGCTTTGATCCAATCTTCATCTTTGTTGGCCTCTGCAAATGTTTTGGAATCTATTAGGGAGAGCAATGTTTGTTCTCATTCATATGTTAGTTTTCTTCTTGTTTCAACTCCAACACTTTTGTTACCAAGGATTTGACTTTCAAGATGATTTGTTTGTAGTCTCCTTGATGGTGCTTTTGTATCTTGTCTTGGTGATTCTTCCTCTTGGTGATGTTGGTCTTCAAAACCACAAATCATATGGTTTTTTGTTGTGGTTAACTCTAAGTTGTGCTATGTTAAGTATGTACATTTTTGTATACATTGCTTCTCTCCAAAATATATCTAGGAGTTTGGATTCATTTAATATGGTTTCAGTTTCTTCTTGAACAATTCTATTTTTCATTTCAGCAACTCTATTTTGTTGAGGAGTTCTTGGAGGTGAAAAGTGTCTTTGAATTCCATGTGTTTCACAAAATTTGTTGAACTCATTTGAGGTAAATTCTCCTCCATTGCATGATCTTAGGCACTTGATTTTGAGATCAGTCTCATTTTCAACCTGTGCTTTGAAGAATTTAAACTTTTTGAATGCTTTTAATTTTTCTTTGAGAAAGGATACCCAAGTCATTCTTGTATAGGAATCAATGAGTAAAATTAAGTAATTTTCACCTTGTATATTTTTAGTTCTTGTTGGTCCACATAGGTCAGTATGAACAAGTTCTAATGGTTTTGACTTAGAGTATTCCTTTTTCTTGAATATTAATTGTGTCTGCTTCCCATGTTGGAAGTTCCTACAAACAAAGTTTGAAGGTTTTACAATCTTTGGCATGTCTTTCACATCTTCCTTTCTACTAACGTTTATCAAGTTGTTGAAGCTTATGTGTCACATTCTTCTGTTCCATAGCCAACTTTCATCCATTTGTCCCATGAAACATTTTTCTTCTTCTTATGTGTTTAAGATATATACATTGCTTGATTTCCTTGGTGAAACAACCACTGATTTTCCCAAGTCTTCTTTTCTAATTTCATGTTTTGGAGATTCAAATATGAGAATGTGTCCTTGATCACATGTTTGGCTCACACTGAGGAGATTAGGCTTCAAATTTTCAATTTATAGCACATTTTCTTCTTTAGCTTTGTTATTTCCCAGATTGATTTTACCCTTTCCAAGTATATTGGTAGAGACGTCATCTCTAAATATAACACTTCATGTTTCTTTCATTTTCATATTGAGTAATTTGTTTTGATCTCCTATCATATGCTTTGAACATCCACTTTCAACATATCATTGGCTTCTTTTATTATTGGCATATAAGGCTACCTTACATTCTGTTTCATTTTCTTCTATTTTTGTTTCCTTCCATATCTTATATTTTTTTTCTTGACCGTTGGAAATACTTGTCTTCATGAAATATTTTGATAGTCTACAATAACTAGCTTTATGACCATAATTGTTGCATTTGTAGCATTCAATATTGTAATCTTGTAATGGAGAAAATGAATTAAAGTTTCTACTCCTTTGATTAATAATAGACTTGTTGTTCCTATGGCCATATCCTTAAACACTTTTACGATAGTTCTTTCTATAAGTTTTACAGTCTAATGTTTTATGCCCAAAATTATGACAAGAAAAATAGTAGCCAAGAAAGAATTGTTGATACCTTTTGGGGGGAGTTATTTTTGGAGTAGTATTTCTTCTATACTCATTTATTTTTGGAGAGAGTGCAAATATTTGTTGATTAGAGTCATTATTTATCTAGTTCTTTTCTCTTTTGAAGGAGCTCTGAAGGGAAGCTCCATAAGTCTTTGGATTTTTATCACTTTTCTATATTCCATATTTTGAGTCTTTATTAGTTTCTTTGTGATCATAACCTAGTCCAGCCTTATTATTTGATGGTAATTTACTTTTAAGGATGTCATCCAATATTTTTGAACTACTTTCAAACTTTGAATGGTTAGTGCCTTTCTTAAGTTTCCTTCTTAGAAGAACTATTTCAGCCTCTAATTTTTCATAGTTTTGTTCCTTGTCATTAAGTCGTTTACTTAAGAATTTTTCAATTATTTTAGCTTCTTGTAGTTGAGTTTTCAAATCAATAATGATTTGTTATGTTTTCTTGATGCTTTTTGTAACGTATTCTTCTCTTGATTTTTTTTCTTCCTTATAATCTAACAATTGTTATTTTAATGATTTATTCTTCCTTCTACATATTCTCGATTCTTTAAGGGAACTAATGAGTTCTCCTTCAAGATCAACTTCAACTTTTGGATTTTCTTCATTTTCATAAATATTATCTTCAGTGGTGTTAGTTTGAGTTTCTATTCCAAAAAGAGAACCTATGTATCATCATCTTCACTCATGTCAGATGAGTTACTGTCTTCTTTAGAATAAAAGTTTTTTTTCTTTTTCTTATAGAATTTCTTTTTGTATTGGGATTTCCCCTTTTAATGTTTTTTCTAGTTGTAATATTATTCATCGTCACTATCTTTTTCCTTGAGATAAGGACATTTGGAAGAAAAGTGTCCAATTTTGCCACAACTGAAGCATTTGAAAGGTAACTTCCCTTTGTATTTGCTATATCCTTTCTTAAGTTTCTTAATGAAGTTTGCTTCTTCCTCGTCAGATTTGTCCTAGTTGCTTTCATTCGATACATGTTCATGGTTTTTAGTTCCTTTTAATACTTTGAAATTTGTTTAACCTTTTGAAGGTTTTTCGTGTCCTATTCTCATTTCATAGGTTGTGATAATCCCATGTAGTTCATCCATTGTGAGTTTGTCAATATTATCTCAATCTTCCAAGGTATACACTTTGTGATAATATCTCATTAGGAGTGATATTAGTACCTTTTGGACTATTATTTCGTCATCTAATTCTTCTCCTAGTCCTTTGACTGTGTTGACAATTTCATCTACTCTTAGAAGATACTTTGCAATGTTTTCTTCTTCTTTTATTTTCAAGCTTTCAAATTGTCCTCTGTACATTTGAAGCTTTGATTTCTTGACTTTGGAATCTCCGTCATAGATGATTTGTAGCTTGTCCCAAATATATTTTTCTGATTTACAATGAATGACTTTGACAAATACAGTATTTGCTAATCCACCCAGAATTGCATTTACAGCTCTTGAATTATCATTACAGAGTTTCTTTGCAGTTATGTCCGAAGGAGCAGTTTCTGGTACATCATAACCCTTTATCAAAAATAGCCAGATATCACATCCTAGGGCCATTAGGTAACTTATTATTCTTATACTCCATAATGCATAGTTATCTTCTTTGAATAGTGGAGATATGTTTGAGGACATCCCTTCTTGTTGATCCATTGTGGTTTCTTAGAATCTTCCTTCCAGTGATTAGATTGTGATGAAGGAACCCGCTCTGATACCAATTGTTGAAATATTGTTTCATACTGAGAAGGGGGGTGAATCAGTGTTATCCTTTTTCCAAAATTTAAAACCACTTCATTATTAATTTTAACAAATCAAAACAAATGATCAATAGAAAGCTACAATACACATAATTTGAACATGGAAAACCCAAAAGCAAAAAATGTTCTTCTTATTTTTAATAAATATTACATTTAATTTATGAGCTCCAACTCAAAGGAAAAACCAATTCCTTGTTTTACTAGCACCAACTAGAAGGAGGTTGCAACCCCTCTAGATTTTACCAGCACCCACTGGAAGGAAGCACCAAATCCCTAGTTTCTTCAGCTATAACTGAAAATATGTTATAACACCTTGGTTTACCAGCTTCAAATGGAAGGAGTCTACACCCTCCTTTGTAGGCTCCAACATTCCCTAGCACCGCCCAACCTCCCTTTTTATGATAAGTACTTCAATATTCAAATCTTCATAATCTTCTTTGTCTTCAGTTGCATATCTTCATTTACTTTATTGGTCTCTGACACTGTTATTGATCTTTAGATTTCAAGCCCAGAGACACACCCTCTTTCAACAACAATTTATGTTTATATAGTCTTCCAATGGTCATGTACAACTAAACAATTGCACCTCTTCAATATAGGAATGTATCTCTTCATTATAAGTATGTGTATTTTTAATATAATATATTAATCATACTATTTTAATTAATACAATGTCAATCAACCATTGTGCCTTTTAGATCGTTTAGTCACGTTTTCAATTGGGTCAATATATTTTGAATATCATGATTTAATTCACTTTTTACCTTACCATAGGTATATACCACCATGGTTCATAAATACTATGTGCACATACCATGTGCTCTTTCACTTTTACCCTTTTTCTTTAACTCCACTTTCACTTTTCCCTTTTTCTTTAATCCAATTTCACTTTTACCTTTTTCTTTATTCCACTTTCATATTTACTTATCTTTTATGTAAACTCCACTTCCACCTAACATTTCAACTTTTGTTCTTTATTAAAGTCATATTCGTATTTAATCCACTTTCATTTCCACTTTTGCTTAAACTTCGTTCCACTTAACTTTTAAACTTTTGTTATTTATTAAAGTCATATTTTTATTTAATCCACTTTCATTTTCACTATTGTGTAAACTTTGTTTCCACTTAACTTTTCACTTGTGTATTTATTAAAGTGATACCAAGGTCACATTTATATTTAATCTCTTACTAATCTTTGACAAATATTTGATCACTTACTAACCTTTGATATCAATAACAATTTATTCAACAATTGACTGCATGACTGGATCTAACCATTTGTGACTACTAGAAATTGTTTGGGTTTGAAGGGTCATCCAACTTCGGCATGACAAGAATGATGACCAAAACTTGCTACTAAATGTTGACTATTGTGTTGATATTACAGACTCAAGGGTTCTTGGTGTTGCATCAACAAATTTATCTTTGACTACACTCTTGAATGATAGTGCATGCGAAATTATTCAAGAGGTAAACTCGCCAATGTTCGTTCCATTCACCACGATCTTGTCTAAACAGAATAATTAATCACTAGGAAAACTTGACTCAACCAATGTAGTAATTGAAATTGTCTCATTCTTTCATGTTCATTATTACATTCTTTCAAAGCACTCAACCAAACAATCCCTTTTATTTCGGTAGTCCACTACATTCATGTAACTCAGTATTCATGTAGGTTTTACTGTAGTTCCATGTCATACTCCACTATGGTACTTCTTGTCTTCATGTTGACATCAATTCCAACACGATATTTCCATCATGATAATCATCCTAATACATTGTCAATCTACACATCCAGAAAAAATATTAAAGATCGGGTTCTCTTTGATACCTGGAAGCCCCTCCTGAATGATATTAAGAGAAAACATGAAGCAATCAACAAGGCATGAAAAAAATTATGGAATGCCTCTTATAGCTTGCTTGAAGATTTTGGAATGGATGTAATTATAGACCTTGAAGAGGCACCTTCAGTTGACTCGAGAATAGAGAACATATAGGCTAGAAGAGATAGAAGCCAACAAACCATTGAAGGAATCACTAAAGTAAATAAATAAGTCCTAAAAGAAAAACCCATGAGGCCATCTATGATGATCGCACTAGCCATGGACTTCATTCACAAGACAGAGCAAAGTCTAAATATGGAGGTAACACCCAAGATTTGTGACAGCGAAATAGATCTGGAAAAGAACCAGTTGAGAAAAGTAGATGTGATCCTGAAGGACTACGTGCTATGGAAGGCATACAAATACAACATGCAGCTCTCTAAGACTTCTTGATCATTGTATTTTGTAATAAATTTTCTTTGTTTTAATCATATGAAATTTGTAAAGTCCTAATCCAGAATATGAAATGAAATTTTCATCTGACATTATGACAGTTACAAAATTTGAACAACCCCTCTTATTTTATAAAAGATTGTTGCGAAGTGAAAGGACTTTTGCCCTTTGAAAATGAGGGATGGTATTATTACTTCTGAGTGAATAAAGAGCAAGAGGCATTATGGGAATTTATGTAAGTCCATGCATTGATTATATGCATCATGATTTGAGTTAATATTTACATTATATCCCACCCATTAATAATGCACATACATTATATCCTTATCATGTAACATGCAACCTGATTTGAGATAATATACTTGCATTATATCTAACATGGTTTGAGTTAATATACTTATATTATATCATTTTCATGTTAATATTCACACATTGCATTAATAACACATCATGTAGTTGCACATCCAATGATGCCAATATACATTATATCCTTCTCATGTAAATTCATTCATTAATAATACAATATCATGGTTTTGAAGTTAATAGAGTTGTATTATATATTAATATACTTCCATTATATATTTCTCATGTAAATATCGATGCATTACATTAAAAGGCAATATGAAAATGTTAAGTTTATATTCTTTATTCTTTATTGACGTGGTTTGTGAATTTGATTATGAATATGGCGGTGACAGTTAATGTCCATTGAGATCAAATTTCATCTATTTGACCTTACGAAAGATAAGGAAATTACTTGTGTTTCTTTAGAATTCTATTTATGTGCTCGAAAAGATTTAAGAGAAGTGTTCCTAAATCATGATAGTTTTGATGAGTGAAAAGGTTAGGAAGGTCAGTTAATAACAAATATTTTGAACTTGTGATCTGATGTAAGTGTATACATGACAATCTAAGAGAAATTTGTTTTCATATTCAACCCTCTTAGTGTAACAAA
Source organism: Picea engelmannii (assembly GCA_009831015.1). Classification (NCBI taxonomy): domain Eukaryota; kingdom Viridiplantae; phylum Streptophyta; class Pinopsida; order Pinales; family Pinaceae; genus Picea; species Picea engelmannii. The sequence goes on from ML808450.1 coordinate 85,245, forward strand.
TTTGACAAATTATTTCAACGCATGACATTTTAGGAATTGTCCAATGCCTTGTTTCACTATGGAGCTCGTGAGAATTTGTCCTTATTTTGGCAATGTTGATTTTCTTCTTTATGCTAGTCAAAACAGAGAGATACTTTTGGTTTTCTAGATTAAGGTTGATCACCTCCTTATAGTATATTAATTTTCTATTACCCTCTAATTCTTTATCACACCAAAATTTCTCCTTAAATTTAGATACAATAATATGCTTAGTATTATCATTATTATGCAAAGTGATCTCTTCCTTTATATCCCAATTATTTAACCAAGAATTGGCATCTTTATTCCAACCTTTCTTGAATCGTAAGTGGTTTTGACTATATTTTGAAGTAATCTTAGGAAGACTATTGTCTTGACATGTTGTTTACCTTGGTCTTGAGAATTAAGTATTGTTACCCCTTGACATGTAGGGGTAACTAGAGGATTTTTTTTTTTGCACTTGTTATTCTAATTACAATGAGCATATGAGCCAAAAGTGTGACCATTGTTGTGCTCATTTATTGTATTTGGAAATTCTTACATTATCTATGTAAAGTGTTTGACCTAGGTGGTATGTCTATACCCTTTGTGGTCAATCATGGTCCATCCTCCTAGTACCCATTTTTAGAATAGTCCTTGTTGGTATGGCCTTGTCCGAGTACCCCTTGGTAACATTAAGTTGGCACCATGTAGGTAATTTATGGCCTAGGTATGTATACAAGGGTCTTGATATGGATATATTAGGACACATGATCTAGGGGAACCTCTAGTCTCACTTACTCCTTTCTATGTAAAAGTGTTTCTCATGTTGTAAAGGTCATCACACCTATAAATCATACTTATATTATGCCTAATCTTGGACCCCCCTCTTATGTATTTGGAACAATTTGTCTAGGGACTCCTTGAGATGATTCTATAGTTTCTCATGGAGTTTCATGTTTCTTGAGGTAGTTTCACAGTTCTCGAGGTAGTACATGTATAGGAATTGGTCACATCATTCGAGGAACTTTGGGGATATTTTCACATGCATGGATCTCCTTTTGAAATGCCATGTTGAATATCCTTGGATGCCCTCATCTTTCATTCTTTTTGAAGCATATTTTCACTTAATTTGAGGTCTAGCCCCTTGGAGGACTGTTCTACTAGTCATTTGCACCTTTGGAGGAGGAATGTTGGGGACTTTTAGGAGGTCATTCAACATCTAGAGGGGAAAAATACACTTATTAAGGGAAACATTTCACTTTTAAGGCATTTCCACACCTTATTCCATGCTTGTGGACTAAGTCGTCCACTCCTAAAGCCCACACATGTCACACGTGGGTTTAATTCATGATTTTGAGGAGGACAACTTGGTGGTTGAGCTTACTTTACTTGATTTGGGGAGATTATTAGGGGATATATACAAAAACTTTAGGAAATATTATACTATTTTTATGATTTCAACCTCCCTAGATGAGGGAATACATCTTTTGAGGGCAACCAAATTCAGGAGTAGATATATTTTGATAGAATGCCCATAATTCCACCAGATCAACGACATTAGATGAAGAATGGCTATGGGATTTCCAAAATATGTTCATAATATAAATTTGGGCAAAAATTTGACAAAATTATGGTTCTTTTAAAATATTTTGTAGGAATATTATCACTAAATTTTTGACCACCCATTTGCATATTTGAAGGAGGTTGTTGAGGCCTTTGAGGAGGTTGTTTCACTTTTTGAGGGTGTCATTCCACTTGTTCAGGGATATGTTTCCATATTGGAGACCATTTCATGCCTTGATTTGAGCTTGTTGGGGGCCTTTTGACTAATTTACTCATGTATTATGGATATTATTGTATTAGTACTTTACTCATTGTTGACCAGACTCTCCATGTTTGTGACAAGATAATGGTATTTTTAGTTTCTATAGGATAGATATAGGGGAATATTATTTTTATATTGAGAGAGATGGTATATCCATTCTCTATAAAATGGAATCACTTCTCATTGTAATTCATTACTAGAACTTGTGGAGAACACTGCTCATTTACTATTATGACTATCTTTTTGTTATGGATGGAGGACTTGAGCGCTCTCTTTGAGGATGATGTATTTTGAATGCTTTAAAATTTCATGGATATTCTTGGATATAGGATTTTGTGGATGAAATATATTTATTTAGTTTATGAATTGATTTATTAAGTAAGTGATATTTCTTAATATTTGTGGATGTTGCTTATGAATGGTTGTAAAGTGAGTTGTTCTTCTCTAGTGTTGGTGGTGCACTCTCTTTATCTTTTCTTGAATAAGTCCCTTCCTCAAACCCTTTGTAAGATTTATACTGGAGTATCTTCCCCTTGAATTATCTTGAAGCTTGTAAGGCACTAGGAGGATTTGTTAGGTTTTGTAGTGGTCAACCCTAGCTATCACCCTAGTTTCACTTACACTCCCTCAAGAGGAGCCTTAGTTGACCCCATATGCCCTAAAGAAATAAGTAGGAACTAGTATTCTCTTATTTATTCAATCATAAAATAAAAATTTCAATTTGTATTTTTGTTTTTGGGTAAATTTAGGGTTTTTATAATTTATAATTAATTTTCAGCCATAAAAAACCTAGACATCTAGGGTGTTCTTGCATATGTTTGACCCAAAATCATTTTTATTGGAAAATTGGCCTACCTAGTTTAATTTGATACATTTTTAGGGCTGAATGGCTTGGTCTAGTTGGTTTTATATGCTATAAAAATTTTAGAATTAGATTTATTCCATGTTTTAGCCCAAAAAAACCACTTGTTTGCAATCTATTTAAGTGGAAATATGTTGTTGTTATAACTTGTTTATTGTTGTAATTTATTTATCTTTTATTCAATTTTTATGACAACCTTGAGTAATTTTTATATTTTCCTTGTTTGGGGATAATTTGGAATTAGGTAATCACTTGATAAATCCTCTAAAACATCCCTAAAGTGATAAAACCCTAAATCTAGAATTCACTTTGAGTAACCACCTAATCCATAACTTATGTATCATATTAAATTGATGGTAAACTGTGTAATTACATAAGTGAACTTGTACTTGACTTGTCTTGTCTTAGGAAACCTAACTGATACTAGGGAAGCCTCCCTTATGTTGGACTTGTCCTTCACTAAAATGAGGGAAGTAGTTGTCTAGGTGACGATGAAAATACTTCCATGTTCACTCATCTTTGTACCCTGTGAAGGATTTTCACTAAGATTCAAGATTGTGTGATAATAGGTACCTAGTCATAGTCATGCTCTTCATGGGGCAAAGCCTTGCTTCTGTTAGGAGGATATGATAGGGTGTATTTCCTTTTATTATGAGATTACAAGTTATAAAACACTTTTGGATTTTTTCTATCTTTCTACATGATTCTCTAGAGATGCTACAACCCCAAACTTCACAACCATATGAGATAGTAAGAGTGACAAGACTCTCAAAGAGTTTTTTTTTGTTATCCCCGTAGCCAAAGGGCCAATGATTTACAATTGTTTTCAATCCCATAATAAGTTTTCCACCATCCATCCATCCTTTTCTCAATGCTATAGTTCCAATTGAGCTTGTGATGAAGATCAATTCCAAGATATTTGTATGAATTCAGTTCCTCCAAGATTTTGTTGTCATACACAAAATTAGCGTAAGTGATATTTTTGGATTTAATTACCATAACCTTTGTTTTTTCAGTGTTAACAATGATACTTGTACTAGAGCAAAAATCCTTGAGATTTTTTAGTTGTGTTTTCAGATCATAGGGACTCCTCAGTATAAGAACATTATTATTAGTGTAAATAAGAAGGATGGTGATTATAGCCTCTATAGTTGGGCTGACACAACCTACTTCTTCCAAGAAACACTCTAACTTGTCAATGTATATGCCAAAAAGGGTAGGGAATAGGGTAAAAACTTGTGTAACTCCTATATTACAATTAATTTCTTTTGACCAACCCTTAGTGTTCCTAAACTTGGAAAAAATATTCTTATACAATCTTATAGCAAAAACTCTTAGTTTGAAAGGAACTTTTAGCTCTTCTAGCCTATTCCAAAGGTTAATTTCCGTCAATGTGTCAAAAAAAATTATAAAGTCAATGAAACAACATAGGAGAATGGTTTTATTAATCCTTAGGAATAATATGGCAAATGTATAAGGTTTTGTTTTATTGATTAATACTAATATTGATTGTAGGGGTGGTATGAGTGGGAGGGATCATTTTAGATCTTGAAGGAAAAGAAGAAAATATATATTCCTAAGGATTGGAGAAGGATTCTAATAATCAATTTGAGGCACTTGCTCTATTCTAGGGTCTAACGATCATTGACAAAAGGAAACACAGAAGTATAATTGTCATCAAAGTCTCAAAATTAATAATCATACCTTTGTGTAAAGGGATAGAGAGGGATCAAAGTGGGTTATCGCAAATCATCCATGGCATAAATAAGGAGATGTAACGATTTGAAAAGGTGGAGTCCTTTCATGTATTCATGGAAATGAATCGGAAGGAAGATGAGTTAGCGAACATGGCCAACAAACTTGACCAAGGAATTGTTTTGGATAAAAGGGGACAAGTATGAGATCCATTCTCTTAAGAGTATGGTCATAATCATGATTGTAAAAAATATAAAAGTGTGGTTAAGGAAAATAATGGGGGAATTTATCCAACCATTATTTTGAATTATTATGCATTTAATGATGAAACTATGGCATACATGTTGAGCAAACAATAGGTTAAGTCGCATACCATAAACCAAGCTCTTTACTTGACACCATTGAGTGAGGACTGCATATCACATAGTATGAAGCTAAGGTGTGTGGTCATTCAACCTTTTTCCATCATAAATTATAACTCATGTCAGATAATGGTGAGTACCAATAGTGAATTGGGGAAAAATGAGATGTAGTGAGAAGCTTAAATATACCTACAACTTGTTGGAAATAAAACTTGAGAACCTTTGCTTATTATTCTTGGGAGCTTGAAGAATAGGACCAACATAGGATTAGAGGAAATAATTGGTAATTGATGCATGGATGACTGTTATTGCATGGAATTCATCCCTCAAAATTGGAATTTTCTAGGAATTTTGCAATTTCGAAGTCAGAGTAGATCTCCATGGTTTATTTTCTATTGGTAGTGAGTGATGACACTCTACATAGAAGCCTCTAGAACTGTCATTGGTTAGAGAACTATTCACACACTATCAATTGGTATTCTTGGTGTCAATTTACTAGAAGAAATGGCACACATACATCTCAAAAGATGCTCAGTCTATGAGGTATCATAGATCAAGCAAATTCTAAGGACTCAAGAAAACAACATCACATGCCATAATACAACTATCATTGAGCTTGCAAATCAAATTTAGATGCAAGAGGCGGGAGAGATAATCAAATTGTGTTTCTCATTCAGGTGGTGTAGTTTTAGAAGAAAGAGATCGTTGAATTCAAGGAAGGATGTGCATTGGTAAGGCACAATGTCATTGAATTAATCAACCATCAAAGCATGGCTTCTACAAAGGAGGATCTCTATGTTGGTTCATTAAGAAACAAAGATGAAGGCACGGTGTAGTAAGAGATGGTAGATATGGACAAGGAATTTGGTTCCCAACACTCGCTCAATACATAAATGAAGTTATAATGCACCAAACAATTTCTCAGGTTTTTCATGTATTTCAAAGTTTATTTATTAGTAGGCATCTACCTTAAATATACCCCTATAGGGGTAGTTAAAAACTTCATTTTGAACATAGAAATTGTGCCATAGATGTCAAGGAGCAAATTTTGATTTTGTTTTTATCTATTTTGAAGAACAAAAACTTGATATGTATTATCTTGTTGAGCAATACGAACAAACAATTTTACTTATATAAAATATAACTAAAAAAAACTAAAACTTATAAAATTTGTTTTAATGTAAATATTTATTTATATAAATACTTTATTTTGTTTAATTAACTTCTTATATTTACTATAAAGTATTTAATATTATTGTTAATAAAATGATTTATGTGGATTAATATTATAAAGACAACATTTTTACTTAATTGTAAAAAACACCTTTTAAATGTAATGATTTTCTTTTATAAATTTATTTTAATATAATCATTTTCTTTTATAAATTTTGAGTTAATGATAAATTAATCAAATTAAAGAGATTGATCTATATAATAATAATAATCTGTTTTTAAGGTCACCGCCAAGTCACGTTTAATTGGTGTATGAGACTCCCTTGTTTGTGGGACAAGGGGCCCCTTTCGCCCAATGATTTGACTGATAAAATCTACAGAGGTATACATACCCTACCCTCTCTAGATTTAAACGTGTAACCTCTTAAAAGGAAACATATATTCTTAACCATTAACCATATAAAAAAAATTATAATAAAATTTAATTATGTAAATGTTATATTCACAAATATGAAAACATTGTACTTTATATATTACCAAGATTTATTAAGTGTCTAACAATGTTATATAGGACCAAGGATTCATCAAATGGATTATCATGTCACACATAAAGATAATATCAGTGTTGTCCTTTATTGACGCAATCGTGTGTAATTTTGAATTGTAAAGATTTTCGTTTAGAACCTATTCTTCTATCCTCTTATATGTAAACTTTGATGAAACACTTATAGAATACTATAATGCTAAATAATTTTTCAAGTTCTTTGATTGCATAAGTGATTTGTTGCATAAGAGACATGTTCATTAATATAAAGCATTATAATAATAAAGTATTTAAAAACTCTATAAAATAATAAAAATAATAATAAAAAACATTAAAATATATATAAATAAAAAAGTATATATAAACAATAAGTTGGTTGATTGGATCTATCAAACTTTGAGAAGGATTAAATTTTTAAAATTGTAAACTTTAAACTTTTTTCAAGTTTTATACTTTATAAAAGATATTTACCTCTAAAAATTGGATTTCTTAATGTTTTTATAGATATGTGATTAAGATGGATCTATTTAGTTATAGAAATAAATTATATATGTATGGGATAGGTGTCTTAAATTAATTTGATAAAAAGTGATATAAGGTTTTTATTAAAAAATTATAATTATAAATTTAATTTAAAAAATATATAATTATTTATATAAAATTAGTTTTTTAATTAAATATGAGTAAAATTTGTTAAATTTTATTTTATAAATATAATACATAATAAATTAAAGATATATTTAGAAGAAATTAAAAATATATATAATTAGTAATCTAATATTATAATAAAAACATTTAGTAAAATTTTATGAATGAAATTTTTAATTTTTAATTCATTAAATAATGAAACTAAAATTAATAATTAAACATTTTAATAAAATGATAAAAAATAATAATAAAATCTAAATAAAAATTCAAAATGACAATTAAAAGTTAAAAAAAAAACGAAAGAAAACAATGAAGAAAAAGAGAAATTATTTCAAATAAACAACAAAATATTTATATAAAGAAAATGAAAGTCGAAATTACAAGAAATGTATGGATCATAGGTGAACAATATAATGAAATTTGCTAAAGAGTTAAACAAACTTTACAATGTTATCAAAACATTATAGCTATTCTTCGATTGGATGAATTAGGAGAGGACGATCGACATTTCCTATCATAATTGTAGCCAGCCAGAAAATAGGTTAATCTTATGGAAAGAAAATATGTTAGTCTTATGGAAATAATTAGAGGATTTCAAATAAGTCATTTTATTAATTATATATAGTTTTTTAAGTATAATTGTATGAATTATTTTTTCTTTACAATTTTTGTGAGAAATTTTTAATTTTTTTTATTAATTTAAAATAAATATATTAATTATTAATAATTATTTTGAAATTAAATATAATTATATAATTAAATTTAAATTTAATTAACTATTATTAATTATTATAAAATTTAATTTAATTTTACTACAAATATATTTTAATATTTTATCTTGTAGTAAAATTTTATATATTATTATTTAATATTTGAACTAAGAAATCATTAATAACATGAAAACCAACTCAAATCATTGACAACATAAAAACCAATGCGACTCATTTTCTCTAGGGATTTAGTGAATAAGTCATTGTACTTCACATAATTCTTCTCCAATCCGTCGGTTTAATAAATAATTAATAACCAGAAGAGTTATTATTTGTTATTATCTATGAATGTGGGTTGATTCATCATTATTATTTAATTAGAATATAAATTTGTATTATTTATTTAGAAACACAATATTTTATAACATTTGACAATGCAATGAAATAAGAAACTCATTT